>PVIA01000347.1:0-224319 GCA_004024845.1 Tonatia bakeri
ACACCTGTCCCTGGCAATCCAGAGGGCTACCTAAACTCCTTTCAATCTATTCCTTTTCTGACATAATTACCCAATCAGTCTGTGACTTACAAAGAGACTCATAGACATGGCTTATCAGGCCTTCCCAGTCCTGGTCACTTTCTCCACACCGATGTCACCACATACCAACTTGCCCCTCTGTTCCTACACTCCATCCCTTGGGACTTTTTTCTCCAAACTCTTCTGTTTGGGGACTTTTGCACCCACCCTTCCCCAGCTCTTAAGTGGTGGTTCCTTGTTATTAATGAAAATTCAGCTCAAAGGGCTCTTCTCAGTGAGGGATTTCTGATGGTGTGATTTAAAGCAAACTCTTTCCCACCAAGTACCTTTATTAATTACCCTACTCTCTTTTCCCTGCAGTATCTGTAACTATCTAAAAGCATCTCGTCCATGTTTTCACTTGTTTACGGTCTACCTCTGCCATTGGGAGTTATCCCAGGAGAACAGAGACCATTTCTGCTTTGTCGACACTGCATCTGCAGGACCTTGAATGGTGTCAGACACACAGTCGTCTGCAGGAATCATCTGCAGAACAGAAAAACAGGAAGGCCCCTCTGGGGAGGTGCCCAGGCCAGACTCCTCGGAGGCGTCTGCCCCGGCTCCAGGGCTCATCCTTCACGCCTGAGCATCAGTTTCTGAGTGTAGTAAACTCATGTGTTTTGTCTTTCTGAGGATCCAGGCATAAGTCCGCTCGGGCTGTCAGCAGGGGTGGCTCTGTTCATGTCACTTACTGCCATTAAACCCTGAAAGCTGCTGGAGTGTTGGACAGTGAAAAGTTAGAAGGCCAAACACTGTGATCACCCCAGGCTACAAATGTCAGCAGAGGTCCCTGTCTGTGTTGGCAACAAAGGGCATCCACTGGTACATTTCACTGAGAAGCAACAATAACAAAAAAAAGATTCATTTCTTTGTTCTAGTCTAACTCAAACCTACCAGTACGGTTCTTGCTGGAGGAAGCAGGGCATGGAGAAAAGCACGGTCTGGTTTTTCAGGCTTTGGAGACATATAGGGTCAGCTTGGTTGGGTGGGAAGGGGGATGGGGAGTAGGGATCCAGGGAAATAAGGAGGGGAGAGGAAGAGAATGGAAAGAGCAGATCTCAGAGGGCTGATGAGAGATGGAGAGACGGCGAGAAGAGGGTCTGGGCGGAAGAAGAGAAGAAACGGAAGGAGGGTGAAAAGTGAAGGAAGTGGAGGGATGCAGAAGGAAGCGAGTGCGAGACCAAGGGGAGGAAGGCAAGACAAGTACATGGGTCTGCAGCTTACACACACCTTGTTTTTTTCTTTTTAATTCCAATAAAAGCAAGTTCCCTCATTGAGTTACTGAAAGGAAAGCCTGTGTTTTTAACCTGGATCCCCTGTATGGTCTTTCTCTCCTTTCTCTCCCCTGCAAACCCTTAGTTAGCAACACGCACGCTGATCAGTAAGCCCCTACAGTGCACTCAGCACATGCCAAACACTGTGTGAAGACCTTCCCTGTATGAACTCGTAATCCTCACAACAACCCTATAAGGTGAGGTCAGTACTATTAGCCCCACTTTTCAGAAAGAAAAACTGAGATACAGAGAAGTGAAGGAATTGCCAAAGGTCACACATCTGATACAGTGATGGAGCTCGGATTCAATTCTAAGCAGTCTGGCTCCAGAATCTATCTTCTCAAATGCACAATCAATCAATACGTATTCATTGAGGAGCTACTAAATCCCAGACATCGTGTCTTCCAACACCCCAGGCAAAGCTAGTTGTTCCCTTCTCTGTGCTCCCAAGGCATTGCGTACACGTCTGACCCCATCATGAGAAACTGTACACGTATGATCTCCCTCCCCCAGGAGCCGCTAAGTTCTTGAGGGCACTGTCTATGCCTTATTTATCACTCCGTGCCTGGGCCCCAGTCCTATGCCTCCTACTGAAAATGTTTATAAAAGGAATTAAGCTGTTGATTGATTAATTAACATTAGCTGCTGTGACTTTGGAGCTAGTGCCTCCGATTCTGAAATCGTAGGCCTCACTTGGCTAGTGTGGAGAATGCGCAAACAGCAGTTCAGGCAGCCAAGAGAGAAGGAATGTGACGATTGCCTGGCTGTGACCTGGCTCATCTACTTCAAGCTTGTGTAGCCCACAGCAAGCCTGGGGGTGTGGGGCAAGGAAGAGAGATCACAGAAGCCAGCGTAGGAGGCAATGCACCAGCAGCTCATACTTCCCGAGGAGCCCTGCACATCCCGGAAGGGCTCAGGCCTGGCTTATGCTGTCTCTGGGCTCAGAGTCCCCCATGGCTGGGACTGCTGCTACCTCTCCTCACCTCTAAGAGACGGCCTGGTGAGGACAGCGTGCAAGAAAAAGGCTGTCACCTGTTCCCAGCAGTTTCAGGGGCATTCACAGAATCAAACTCTAAAGATCAACCCATCAGGTGGTTTCTAAGACCTATTTTTTGTTTCAAGTAGCAGAACTCTTTTTCTTAACAAGATATACAAACTGGAAAAAAGTCAGGTGGCTCTGGTTAAAGCCAGGGTGAAGATTCAAAGTCCCACCCACTCCCATCCTCATGCTCATTGCATGTTTTGAAAACCACTGCTATATCACAACCATCTCACTTCAGAGATGCCAAAACCCGTGGGCCGAAATGACCTAACGAAGTCTCCTGGGTGGGATCCAGCAGGTCTGAGGAAGAGTTTCCTCCATTGTGACCCTCTGCTTCTTTTACAATCAAGTCTGCTAGAAACAATGCTGAGAACGGCGCTCTGTACTTTCTAGGGTGTAGCTTTCGGGCCACTCTCTGGAGCCCAAAGCTGCAACGCTGATGCAGGACCAGCCTGCGGCCAGAGGAGACACTTTGGGAAGCCCCAAGTTACACTTCGTGCATTTGGGGAACACTGGGCAGGTCGAAGAACTCTTTTTCAGATGTGGCAATATAACTCATTGAGAGATTAATTTGTGAAACAGGCAAAAGTTTCCAGAAGACGGCATCACTCCTTTTTGAAGTCTTTGTTTTCTGAGGCCCGGGTTCAGGGGAGGCATTAGGTTAGGTTTTGCCAGAGCCGGTGACGAGGTGAGTGGGGACATGAAGTGGAGGCTTAGGGGATATTTGAGGAAGCTGAGATTTACAGGTTTTCCATTTGTACTTCAAATAACACTTAACATTACATAAAATAAGCCTAAAAGTATACATGGTGACATTCAATAAGGGGAAAACAAGGAGCCGAGCATGAGATTAGTACTGTTTATCACCAAATTGTCTCTGTTTATAAGGGGCGGATCACTAATTTGGTTTTAACCTTTCTAGGGTGACTACAAAGAGGAAAATTGATTCACAAACTCCATTCAGCCAAAGCATTTCTTTTCATGGAAAAGCACTTGTTCTGGGGCCAAAAAGAGATTTCTCTCATGGGCCCTAAAAATGCTGTTAATGGCAATAATACAGTAGAAGTGATCTGGGCACTGTAACTCATTGGTTGATTTTAAAACAAAAACAATACTGCTTAAAGTGGGGGAATTATTTACAAAAACATCATGATACAAACATACTTTACACCTTTTATTTAAGAGAACCCTATTAATATACCTTCATTCCCCAGTCTGGGAGTAGGGCAGCGAATGCCCTTTCCCTGACTCTAAGTCCTCTGATCTGAGTTATTACACCACCTCTCTCCTAGAAACCACATTCACGATATATCACTGTAATCTGTAGTCAAACTGAGGAGCTCCTACCCTTTGCAATATCATGGATGCAACTGGAAAGCATTATGTTAAACTAAATAAGCCAGGCAGTGAAAGATAAATACCATTATGATTTCACCTTTAACAGGAACCTAAACAACAAAACAAAGAAACAAGCAAAATATAGTCAAAGACACTGCATTAGAGGACAGGCAGAAAGTAACCAGAAGAGAGAGAAGAGGGAATTTCAGGGGAAAAGGGGAAGGGTTTACAGGAACAAAGTTAAAAGACACATGGATAAAAGCTAGGGGGAGGGTGGTAATGGGAGGGAAGTTGGGAGGGGGGGTGGTGGGCTTGATTGGGAGTAAAGGGGAGAAAACTGTACTTGAACAATCATTAAAATAAAATTGAAAAAACAAAGAAAGAGAAACGAAAAAAAAAGAAAATTTGTGAAGCATTTTGAGTATGTACTTCTGGATTTTTTTATAGTCCTCCCCCATTTTTTAAAGATTTTATTTATTTATTTTTACAGAGAGGGAAAGGGAGGGAGAAAGAGAGGGAGAGAAACATCAATGTGTGGTTGCCTGTCACATGCCCCATGCTGGGGACCTGGGCGGCAGCCAGGCATGTGCCGTGACTGGGAATCGAACCTGCGACCCTTTGGTTCACAGACCAGTACTAAATCCACTGAGCCATATCAGTCAGGGCTCCTCCCCATTTTTTTAATAGTTGTTAAACCTGTATCTACTCTGACAGCAATTTTTCTTGGCTGCTCATCTTTATGAAGTCTTTCCATACATTTTCATTGAAATAATTCCTGTCATACATTTTAGAATATTTTAATGTATATATATCAAAATATATTATCACGATAAATTCAACTGGCAAATATGTTTGGGAACAAAAACCAGTGACTTCAGTAAGCACGCATGTTGGCTGATGTGAGCCCAAGTGGATGGGCAAACCAGAGAATAACCTACTCGCACAGCGTGCCCAATGGGTGTGAACCTTAGGCTTTAGCATTTACAGAGGGCCTAGAAGGCTCTGGTTAAAATAATAGCTACTCCAGGAAGACCATGAACTGGAAACTCAATTGCCAGAACTTAACACAGATTATCTCATTTAATTCTACAAACAGCCTATGGTCTAAGTCAAGGGCATCAAACTCATTTTCACCAGGGGCCACATCAGCCTCGCAGTTGCCTTCAAAGGGCCGAATGTAATTTCAACTCCTTAACAGCTAAGGAGTAGTTACATTTATACAGTCCTAAAATTATTTCAGGCTTTTGAAGGCAACCGTGAGGCTGATGTGACCCCCAGTGAAAATGAGTTTGACACCCCTGGACTCTAGGAGCTGGTCTTCTTTTTCTTTTTTTCCTGGCTATATACATATAAATTCAACTATAGTTGCTACACGCTATTACACTAGCTCAGAGTAATAATGTGACTCACCTAAAGTCTTAATAGATGGCAGGGTTGGCATTAAAATTCAGGTCTTTTCAACTCCAAAGACCAAAAGTTAATCATAATAATGTTCTTTTTAGAATTTCCTTCATCTAAAGTGGAAGCTGATAGAATAACCTAATGTATAATTCAGAAGAGCATTTCTGGAGTTATGATACAACAGAGCCTAGTCCATGCACACAGCGTTCTTATATTCCTGGACAGAACTTGGCTTTCAAAAGGGTGGGAAGATGAACTAATTATTCTTTAGACAATTGTGCATAAGCATTGTTTCCGTCAACCAGGCTTTTGATGGATTCTGAACGTCGGGGAGCTGGAGGTTAGGCTGCCTGACAACTACCTGGAGTGCAGCTGTTTTCACCGTCAGTTAGCAGCAGACTAATGCTGTACTAATCAGCCCAAACAGGGGTAAGGATTGACATTCTTGGGGGCAGGGGAGTTGCAATCTTTGGAGAGCAGTTATAGAGAAAGTGATAACCTATTGTTATCGAAACAGTGAATGTCTAATGAAACCCTGCTGTGGTTGGGCTGAATTTTAATCCTAGGCAACCGAACCACAGAGGCATGTGTGTGATTGGAAAATAACTCCTTTTCTTCTAATTTCCTTCAGACACCTAAGAAAAGCTAATAATCTTACTTTTAAAATACATTGAATAAAAATCAATCCCTTCTACTTTCTCAGATCATTTTTTCTTCACAAAAGGATATTATACTTTCAGACTTAACCTTTAATGGGGACATACACCTTGCTGGACATGGCTCTAGACCGTTCCAGATGTGTCTTCATTTAATAAATTGACCAAAATTGATTCTCACATACACCCCCGACTTAGCTTTCAACCCAAACAAATACATGCGTGACATACGGCTGTTAGAAGTGAACCAAAAAATAAGACCTTAGACTTCTAGAAGCTAATATGACAAACTCTTATCGAACAACATCAGGCTTTTGGTATGTCCATACTGTGGGAAATTATAAGTTTAATTTTTAAGTGGTGATCTGGAGTGCTAATCATGATACAGTGGAAGTTAAAAATGTTTTTTGCAGAATATATAGTAATCTCATTTCTTCAAATAACAGGAAAGATGCAAATGTATATATGTATATATTTGTACAAAAATAGAAAAGTATGGAAGGAACCATAACAAAGTTAACATTGATTACCTAAGGGGGAATCACAGTTGAACAAATCTTTTCAAAAGAATAGTATCTTACATACAAATGAAAAAGAAATTTGAAAACAAATTGGTGCTGGAAAAGTCTAGAAAACTTGCAGACAGGAAGGTGGCCTTTCTTCCTTGTCTGCCTGTTGAGTCAAAAGGGGAGTCTGTCTTCAAGGGACTGGGGATGCCCCGAAGCGCCCAGTGCAGCCAATCTTCCGGCAAGAGGAGACGTGAGCCACTGTCCACCGAGCCACACCAAGGCAGATGGAATGCTAAGCTGCTGAACTGCAGGGGGCTTTTAGTGGTCTCTCCAATGTGGTCTGGGAAGGAAATAGTCGAGGTGGCTGTGGGAAGGAGGGATAAGAGCCTTCCGGGCAGACTTCTGGGACTCCGTTGCCACTGTCTGCTTTGCATATCGGGATCTCTATTTAACTTGAGATTCAACATCATCGTCCCTAAAAAACATTGAAAATTTCTGATTCCATTAAGGGGGACTTGGAAGTCCAACAAAATTTACTTAATCTCCCTGAGCTGTAGTTTCCTCATCTGTCTAATGCAGGACTGTGGTGAGGATACAATGAAATAATACAGTTAAGTGCTCAGCACTGAATAAGTGGTCACTTAAACAAGGGTTGCCCTGGCTGATATGGCTCAGTTGGTTGGAGCGTTGTCCTGTGACTGAAGGGTTGAGGGTTCAACTCCTGGTCAGGGAACACACCTAGGTTTCAAATTTGATCCCCAGTCTGGGTGTAGCCAGGAGGCAACCAACTGATGCTTCCCTTTTGCTTTGTTTCTCTCTCTCCCTTCCTCTTGCCCTTCCTCTCTCTCTTAAAAAAAAAAAAAAAGCAATGAAAAAATGTCCTTGGGTGAGAATTTTTTAAAGATTAAAAAAAAGGTAAAAGGGTCACCTAAGTGGTAAATAGAGGTACAGGTAGGGCAAGTGATAGGTCTGGAACACCTTACACTATACCTGTTGTCTTCAACTTTCCCTGTCACCTCCAAATATTATGCTTCAGAGACCTGGTTAAACTGTCACCCACACATGCTGTGAGCACCTACTCATCCTTGGGACTTCCTCTTTCTCTGGAAAAGACATCTCATTTTGCAAGATCAGGAATCTAAGTCCTTGTCAGCCTGAAAGAAAGAAGGGCAATAGATAGCCATGAAGCTCACGTCTGGTGTTCATCACAGTGGAGAAGACCCCTTCTTGTATCCTAGGCCAGGAAAAGTGTGAGGCCTTGACTGAACCAGGCTGACCCAGGCAGTCTTTCTTGATCACAACAGCATAACAGGTACATAAAGACAGTTTGGCAGAATGGATCAGACCCCAAACTCTGAAGCTAAACTTCCTGGATTCAAATCCTGCCTTGGCCCCTTAGCAGGTATGTGAACTTGGTCAAGTCACTTGACCAGTCTATGCTTTAAAATTATAACTATTTTTCATTCTTATGCCTATAAAATAATAACTATTGCATATAGCTGTTCAGAGGATCAGATAACTATTAACTCTGTCTGTAAAGCAGTTAGAGCTATTTAAGAGCTATATGAGGTGCTGTATGAGTTAGCACATGTGCTGCATTCCCTATACCTATGACCAAGCAGACATAACTAGTCAATGACAGAATTCTTTTTCACTGAATCTGTGTGGAGTCTCTGTATCCTTCTCAAAAAAGCCACTCCATGAAGTTGTCTATTGCATAGCTCACCCAATGAAAACTATTTCCATACCAAATGTAAATTGGCACAGCCACTATGGAAAACAGTATGGAGTTTCCTCAAAAAATTAAAATGGAACTGCCTATGACCCAGCAATCCCACTTCTGGATATATATCTGAAGAAACCCCAAAACACTAATTTGAAAGAATACATGCACCCCTATGTTCATTGCAGCACTATTTATAACAGCCAAGATATGGAAGCAACCCAGGTGCTCATCAATAGACAAGTGATTTAAAAAGTGGTGGTGCATAGATATGATGGACTATTACTCAGCCGTAAAAAAAAGAATGAAATCTTACTATTAGCGACAACATGAATATATCTAGAGGAAATTATGTTAAATGATAAGCCAGACAAATACCATCTGATTTCACTCATATGTGGAATCTAAAGAACAAAATAAACAAAACAACAAAATTAAAACAGACTCATAGACACAGGCAACAGACTGGGTTGCCAGAGGGCAGGGTGTTGGGGACTGGGTGGAAAGGATGAAGGGGTTGAGAAGAGCAGATCTGTAGTCACAGAAGAGTCATGAGGATGTAAATTACTGCATAGGGAACACAGTCAATAATACTGTGATGACTGTGTAGGGGGCCAGGTGGATACTGGCAATATCAGGAGAAACACTTGGTAAAGTATATGATTGTCTAATCACTCTGCTGAGCACCTGAAACTAATACGAATAAATATTGAATGTAAAATACAATTTAAAAATTTAAAAAGAGAAAATTACTTCCACACTGTATTACTGTATAATGTCAACTGAAATAAGTGGATGTAAGCAATAAAGTCTGTTCACCCATTCCAATTTTCTGTACCAAATACTCCACATGAGTAAAATGCATCCTGATGAGAGGCAAATGATGCCACGTAAGGGAGATCTGGCCCTTGGGCCAGGCGGCCTGCTGTGCGGACACAATGTACTCCCTGCCCTAGGGTGCCTATTCACATGCTGAGACAAACAGCCATGCAGACGTCCTTTTGCCTGTCCCCATTGTTCCTTTGCTATAGAACAAGAGTGGCTGCTAAGCCACAGACCACAAAGAAAAAGGTCAGTCCCACAAAATACACCGCGGTCCTGCTGGTGTGCTTGAAAAAGCACGCACACTTCAAAGCCAACCATGGGCGGAGACACAAAGGCGAGCCACTTGGGAACACTTATTTCAACTAGGAGCATTTACTGAGGACCCCAGCCTTCATGAGGTTAAACCCCCCATAGAGGAGCCCACATCATAAAAACTGCATTTAACCAATGAAAGTGGAATCAACAGTGAGGGAGACATATGGGTAACAGCTTGTTAATTTCTAACCAACAATAACAACTGCTGAAGCAAAGGAAAGGTGGCGGTTTCACCCACACTCTCCCTGATTTGAAATTCCTGATTTGCCCCCCGCCCCCCGCCCTCATGCTCCTCTCTACACTTCAGACCCCAGCCCTCCCTGCAAACACAAATTTTTCTCACGAGGCTCAAATGAACAAGACTGTTTTTTGGAAACATCAAGAGAAAAATGTTCTTGGAAGACACGGGTAAGTTCACATGGTGCATACGGGAGTGGGCCGATCACAGACCTGTGAAATCAACAGAAGAGTCTGAAGCCTCACGTGAACTTGTACTTCAACTTCCATTCTCCCCCTCATTTAGAGGGATTGGCAATGAGCAGCGAAGTGGTTTTGATCTACCTGTTCCTGTATTTTCTTGTGTTTTTTAGATGAAATGGCTAAAAGATCACCCAAAGCCCAGAGAAACACAATAAAAGACAGGCTCCGGGACCAAGTAGATGGCCGACTCCACTAGTTACTCCTGGGATTCAGAGGTCAAACACACTAGCATGGGCTTCTCCACTTCACGGCTCACAGCCATGAGCTTTAGGGCAAGGTGGTGAGCTTCTCAGAGGCGAAGTTTCATCACCTTAAAATGCAGATAAATAATATCTCCCTCCCTGTGTTACTGTGAAGCTTAAATAAAGTAATGCGTATAAAACATCTGATATAATAAATCCAGGTATGTAGTAGGCATTCAATAAATGGTGGCTACTATCATCACCATATCACCATTGTAATCACCACTGATAATTATCCAGACAAGACAACCTACCTATTGTCACTGTCGTTTCTATGACCAAAACATTTAGAAAGATCCCAGACAAAAGAAATGGTTCAATGAATGAGTGCATGTTCTAAGAGAGTGATATATGGGGTGTCTTCTTATGAGGCAAGAATAATTGGAAATTAGTTTGTTAAAATTATTGGAATGCCTATTCCCTGCAAAGAGGAAGGAGGGAAACTTTGGGGATCGTAGCAATGCTCTAAAATTGCTCTGTAGTTGCAAGATTCTATACAATGTATAAAAGCACTGCTTTATACACTCATAAATGGATTTTATGGTATGTTAATTATACTTCAACAAAGATACTAAAAATATTCTCCATGGACAGGAGCAGAAGGGGGGTCACTTTGGAAGTAGCATAGAAAGACAGAAAGAATGAAAACATGGAAGGCGGATTAGCAGACATGGAGGACAAAGTGAGAGGCTATAGGATGCCTTGAACGGGAATCCCAGAAGGAGAAAGCAGAATGAGAAGAGGCAACTTAAAAGGGCTGAGAATTTCGCAATGTTGATGAAAGACACCAATCCCTAAATTCGAGAGGCCCAAAGAACCACAAATAAGGACAAATAGAACTTCAAGCTTACATATATCATAGTGAAACTACAAAAGCCAGAAAACAAAGTCAGGAGCCAATAAAGAAAAAAAGATGAATAACTGTCTTCAAAAGAACAGACTGATCTAACTTTCCAACAGCAACAATGGAAACCAGAAGAGAGTAGAAATAAATGGGCTGAAAAATATAATTGCTGTCCATGATTTCTGGATATAGAGTGAAAATATTTTTCAATAATAAAAGTGAAGTAAAATAGAAAGCAAATCTGAGATTTGCCACCTACAGACTTTCACTAAAATTTAGTTCTTCCCCATTCTTCACAATCACTACAATTTTGACTATTCAATGAAGAATTAGTTTCAGTCCCTAACTTCAAGAGCCCCGAGATCAAATGAAGGGTTGTTGGATTTAGCAAGGATACGCATTTACATTTCAATTTCAGATGAACAATAAATCGTTAGAATCTATATTCTCTAAATATTGCATGTGACATTTACTGGGTTTCTAATTTCATCTGGCAAACTCAGTCTCTGTCAGGGGAGAACCATCAGAGACAGAGATGAAACTTGTCAGCGGGTAGATGGCAGCCACATCCCAGGGATTAGATAGAGGAAATAGACCAGCGCTTAGCGGGAGCATGTCAGATGAAAGAGGACAATAAAGGGCCAGACCTGGAATTCTGACCTTCCAAGGGCTGATGGAGGGAAACTGAGAGACAAGGAGGGAGGGCAGGCAAGGAGGCGAGTTCTGAGGAGGGTCTCTCCCTGCGCGAAGTTTCATTCCTTCGGCAAGTATTGAGTGTCTGCTACTGTTTTAGATAACCATTGAGAAGAGTGCTCTGAAATTGACACTTTGGCAATGACTTCTGTAGTTTCTTGAGTTTTTAGAGAGTCAATTTCAGTACTCCAGTGAAGACCAGGCTACCTGCTACAATACAGAGGGTTTTGAAGTCTTTCTATTATGGATTAAACTGTGTCCCACCAAATTTGTATGCTGAAGTCCTAACTGTAACCCCCAGAACTTCAGAGAGCCTATTTGTAAGGTCATAGCGGATATAATTAGCTAAGATGAGGTCATACTGGAACAGGGCAGGCCTCTAATCCAATATGACAGATATTTTTATATCAAGAGGGAGAATCTGCACAGATACCTGCACTGAGGAAGAACCCCACGTGAAGAAGGCAGAGATCTGCAAGGGAGAGAACACCACAGATCACCAGAAAACCACCCGAAGCTAGGAGGCGAGGAGGATGCTCTCACAACCCTCAGGAGGCACCAACCCTGCCGACACCCTGATCTTGGACTTCTACTTCTAGCCTCCAGAACTGTGCACCCACCTTTTTGTGCGTATCATACACAGATTATACCCTTGGTATGTAATCATCATACCCAGGTATAATGCACATCTCTGTTTCCCTCAAAAATTTGTATAATCTGCATTATACATGGCAGATTATAGTACTTTACAAAAATTAACTCAAAGGAACTCTTCCCCGCTGACACCAAGCCCTGTCCTGGGGGGCATTTCCTGTGGAGACGCTGACCCTGCTGACCCTGTCCCAGGGTCAAGCCTGGGGGAGGGGGAGTATCCTCAGTCTTCAGCTTCTGTATTTCTAGCCCAGGGTCTTCTCCTTGGTAACTCACTTCAATGCCTTCTCCACCTTCTGAATAAGGAAGAGAATTACTGCCACTTTCCCTTCCTCTCCACCCTTCCCCATGTACCCAAGGCCTCCCTTACTTCTCTCCCACAAAGCAGCTGTGCAGGCCTGGTAAGGCTGCCCAACACTTTCCTACTTCCCCTTTCCCTTCTCCCCAGAGCCTCACCCCAGTGCGAAATGAAGCTGCTTTCATAGGCCCCAGTCTGGAGGAAAAGCTGTGTTTTCTTATATTTCCAGGCTTTTCTGGATCCATTTCCTCTCAGATGGCTTTCCCTTACTCCATGCTGATGGAATGTTTAATTATTCAAAGTATATTAATTAACCACGCATGAAGCTCTGTGCTAGGAGCCTCAGGAGCATCTGAGACGGAGAACACCTGTGCCTCAAGACAATTGAAACTTGGTAATCATTTAAAGGTGGCAGGTAAGTTTGTCCTTAGGCTAACTCCAGTTGACCTATCTGGGCTTCCAGAAGGCTTAGACTCTAAGGCATCTTGGCCCCCTGGGACAGAGTGCTATGAGACCTGAGTGATGTCTCCAAGGACAAAGGAGTGGAGATGCCAGCCTGGGAAGGCCACATATTTGCCATCACTGGATAGAGAGCCTCAGATCTAGATTCAGATTCTGGCTCCAAGTATTACCAAGTGAACTCGAGCAAGCTGTAACCTCTCGCAACCTCAGAACACCTGAACCTCTGAGTCTCTCGATAATTAAATATTTTAACCAGTAAGTAATAATAAAACCAATGATTCTGGAACAGGTAGGTATTTTATCTTGATCGATATTGAAGCCTGGATATAGTGGAGTGAGGAGACAAGACCAGAACCCCAATAATTGCAGCACAAGGCAGAAAAGATGGTGAGAGCGCTCAAGTGTGGAGTGCCGTGGGGACGCACACCAGCTGCCCGGGGCCCGGAAAGGTGGGCCTGTTGGGAGAGAACAGACACTGTGGATGGAGTCTGAGGACGGAATCAGATGAGAAGGCATATTCACGAGCCCACGGCAATGGGAAAAAATGCCCCGGAGAAAGACTGGGAAAAGAGCAGAGAGCCTTAAATCCCTAGCTGAAAAGTTGGGATTCTAATAAAACAGAAATCTCTACAACAGTTAAGTGCTGTAGCAAACCAGTACAGTATCACTTACATTTCAAAACACGAGATGCAAATTTTCGATTGTATAGTTCTTTGTGGGGTGACAACGGAGTTACGCTGGTACAGAAGCATCTTACTCCTTCCTAGTAAGACTAATTAGCCATGATAACAGTTACCATTTTGGAGCATATTTATGTATTACATGTATGAACAAGGCAGTCTTGACAGCCTCATATTAGTACATCAAAGTAGACACTACTATGATGAGAATTGAGATTTCAAGAGCTAATCTGCCCAAGGTCACCCAGCAGCAGTGACAGGGAGAGGGCTGGCAAAAAGATGGGACCCCAGTCTGAGCCTGTACACCACGCACCCGATACTACACTTTGCTACTAAAAGCTGGGCCAGTGAGGGAGACATAGCCACAGACGAGTAATGTAAGGGCTCTTGACTGTTTCTAACTCCAGATTTCACACACATGATAAGGTCCAAATGACACTTGAAAACATTCAGAAATGACTTATCTTGTGGTCCCTTAGCATTCATTCTTATTTAAAATAATGAAAATCACCTGAAATGTGAATCAGTTTTTCACCGATGTGTTCCTGGCCACCCAAGTTCTGCCTGATTTTAAACGATTCTTCTTCATTATGGGTCACCTTTCACCCTCCCCGTTCCCTTCAGGAGATGCATCTACAGGTGCAGATGCTACATTGATAGAGGAAATCAAGATGGATGGTGTTCTGTGTTCATTCTTAATAGGATTACGTGGCTCAGGATGGCTCTTTGCTTCAAGCTGGAAGGCCTTGCAGGCGCTGTGCAGGATCCGCTGGTCTGGACATTGTCTCCTGATCACACAGGATGCTCCAGCTACAAGACAGCCCTGAACTAGCAGGTACAAGTCACCTCCCTCCAAGTGTGTGACAGGACTTAACTCAGTTCCAGAAGCAAGTGAGCGTAAGGACTGAAAGGTGGAGCGTGAACACCCGAAGATCAGCTAACTTCTCTTCAAAACCAAAGCCAACAAGAACACGAACCACTTTCTTGGGAGACTCCCCGTGTCAATCTTGCAAATTAGTTTACCGTTCACGCTAGTTTGTAGACAGTCTCTTTCGGGAGGAACCACGCCAGTCACATCAGACAGAACCACACAACGCTGCTGCTATCTGACCGTTACTTTGCCCACAAAAAGGGTCATTCCACACGAGCCAACCTAATAATTAATCATCGTAATGTGTCGAATTCTTAAAGTGTTTTCTCTACTTACTTTCCTTTTTAAACGGAGACAATGGATAAGGATAAGAAAATACACAGCACATCCTAAATTCTTCATAAATGTCTGTTGAATTTTCAGGTGTGTAACAGTGGTCGAAGTCTTGTTGGATCGTACGCACACCAGGTACAAAACTTCCTTGTGTCCCGGTGATTTCCAGGTGAATGCACCTTACCACTTTAAAGTTTAATGTCACTCAGCTTAAAATAATCAAAAAGTCCACTTGATTTATATATTTACATTTTTATTAGAATTCTTCAGAACTGTCAACAATTGGACAACGCATCAGGAAAAGAACACACGGAACACCGACATCCTTTAAACTTGCACCGCTTCCATATTTACACATAAAGTTACTGTATATATAAAAAATATTTTCAAGGACTCATGGGCTTGGGGATATTCAAAAGACATTATTGCTACATTTCAATATTTACAAAAAAAGCCACAAAATAATTTCAAACATTAAGCCACTGCAAAGAAACATCTGATGTAAAAAAAAATTATAAAAATATAAACTTTCAAGAATACCCAAAACAAAACTCTCAGTGGAGTGCCCCTGAAGTACCTAGACATCTACAGTTAACAATCACTTTTCTTACTCTAATCAAAGTCAACAGAAACGCAAAGGAAATTTTCAAAGTATGGCAAACAGCGACAATCTCTTTTGTTGACAAAAAAAAAAAAAAAGCCCCAAAACCTGTTACCTTTGGAAAGGTGCGAGAGCATAGAACTCCAGTGCAAATGGTTACTTCCAGATAAATGGCCACAGTTCTCTAAATGTCGTCTAAGGGGCCTGGGAGGGGAAACCGTGAAAGCAGCATACCTGAATCTTGCAAGACAACACGCAGACCTTGCCATGTACACATGGACCCCTTATAGTTTGGCAGTGATGGAAAGGAAAGTAAACTCTAAGAATAATATCCAGGCTACAACCTAAAGGGAAAAATTTAAATACGTTTCAGGGGGAGAGTAGCATTAGTTAGGTCTAAGGAACGAGTACAGTATGCTGAGTATAAATAACAGAGTGCCTTAAGTGCAGGTGGATTGCAAATAAATAAGTACTTAGGCACTGCATGTCCTACATGCCTCTATGTAAGCTTGGGGTAAGCTTCTCAGGACAGCTAGGCGAAGGGAATCAAGAGCAGCATGAATAGTGAAAGCCAAGCTACTTTTTGGGTACTGAAGAACCCTCTTGGGCTCAGGGCAAGAATGCCCCCCAGAAGATTTTTCTATAGGCATACACACATGTGCACACATATACACATATAGATACTGGCCCGGTGTCCAGGACGTGCCTGCAAAGGCGGCTGAATCTCAATTTTATTTCCTGCTCCACACTAAGACAGCACCAAAATTTTCTCACCCCTGCCAGAGTCATGCAGTATGTCTTCTCAAATGGCATCAAATCTATTGAACAAAACGTCACTGTGAAGCTAGTAGGCTTGTTCTGGAGAATCTGTGAGAGCAAGTTCAATGGCTACAAGAGGAGACTTGTTAAAACTGTGCTTGACAATTATGTTCTCTCTCTCCCTCTCTCTCAGCACTAACTATGTCCTTCAAACTTGCCTGGCTCTTCATCTATTCCTACATATAGCAGACATGAGCCAGAGTTGCATCCAGAAACGACACCCTGTGGGTCTCCCCCCTCAGACACAAGAACACGTACACTGCAGGATGAGTATATACAGATGCAGGCTGGGGAGGCCTGTCTCCATTGCACTCCCCAACAGCAAACTCTGGTGAGAAAGCAGGTCAGTAGCACAAAGCCTCACGCTCAGCGGCAAGTCTTCATTCATGCTCGGGGAGCATTTTTTCATGGTCTACGTCTCATTCCCAGCATGAAATAGAGTTCTTAAACACAGATATTCATAGACTCCTGACCTTTGTCCTAATAACATTCTATTTTCCACATCAAGGGCTTAGCTTTCGGCTTCTAATCTTGCTACACCATCACATCATTATGAATGGTTACGAGGGCCGAAGGTGACTACTGTCATTTATTCAAATAAACTATCAACCACATTTTTGTAACAGAAATAGAGAAGGCTCAGAAAGGGCTCAAGGTGTCTAGTCTATCCCACTCTCCCTTTCTCCACCTCAGAATTATGTTTCATTACCAGCAGCTACTCTGCTACTGAGAAATATGCAGTTTGAACCCTGGCAAAGGGGTGGGGGCTGACGACAAGGATCCTCAGCCACTAAAGTGTGCTCACAAACACAGGATTACGGTGGGGTGTCCATTATCCTGGAGTAGGATGCTAGTAGAAAAACAACAGTCACAGAAACCAGAAGAATGGGGATCGCTGTGCTGGGGAGACCCCAACGTGTGTTCTGCTTCAGACGTCTTCGTGAACGAGCAGAGGCTGCGTGGATGAGGCGCTGCTGCCCACGGAATTGATCCGCACGGAATGGTCCACCACCACGTTCTCCTGGTTGGGGCTCCAGTTTGCTAAGTTGGAATAAATCTGAGGAAAACAAGCCCATAGTTAATACACTAGCCCCCCACTGAGCACAGCAACAAAAGGGGCACACTCGCAGCTTCAGAGTCGCGAATAACTTGAGGAAGACTGTTAAACCTTCATGGCCCCAAACCAAATCATATGACAAAAGAAAACGTAAGTTTTGCTTTACCCCTCATTTTCCCCAAGTCCTGATTATATGGGAAGTGATGGCAAAAAAAGAAAAGTGCTTTTCTGCTAGGACACTTCTAGAACAGGCACTGCCTAATCTATTTAAAAGGTTTATAAATCTAGGCAGCTAAGCACAACCCAGCAGCCCATGTAATTTGCTGAGAAATCTGTGGCCCTTCCACGGGTCTTCCATTGAGAACCAAGCACTTGGGTGGAAAATGCTGTTTCATTTGAAATACGCTTTGACACCCAGAAGAGCAAGCTTTAACCCCGAAGTACCAGGGGTATAATGCTTAGAACAGAGCTCCACGCACACAGTCCAGAAAAAAAGCAACTTAAAAAATCTGAGTCAAAGTAAGGATCTATCTTTCTTAAAAGAGGAAGAAAGAATGGATTTGGGTTTTGAATTCCTCCCTCCTCAGATCACTGGAAGGGATCTCACCACTTCAAACAGCTCTTCATTCTGTGTGGCTTGTGGGCATGACGGCTCTGCCATTTTCTGGCTATGCTTGTTTGAGCAGAAGGCTTATCTCACTGCAGTAACAGGCTGTCTTTCTATGCTTTTACTCTAGTTCACATCACCCCAACTCTCCAAAGGCTGAATGGCCCTGACATGTGAGAGAGAGCCCATGGCGACCCCATGACCAGCATCTGGGGTGGGGGAAGAAACGTGGCAAATCCTTATGGAAACTTCTACTCCCACACTTCTGAGTGTAAAGCCCTCCGCTCTCTCCCCCCCCTCATCTCGCGTCCTTCTTTGGCTCAGGGTGGCTAGGCAGAAAGAACTTGTTTCCTTTGCTTTACTTTCCCACCCGAAGTCCAATACACAGCCTAAGCTAGGGAGAGAAGGGGTGGGAAAGGTAGTCCTTGCCCCCACAGCCTGAGAAGGAGGGCACACCTGGGACCGAAAGAAGGGAGACCCCGGGCGGGGCCAGAGTGTACTCACATGATTGCTGCTCTCCGAAATCTGCTTCTCAATCAGCTGGACAATCTGCTTGAATGTCGGCCTCTTCAGGGGGTCGGCATCCCAGCAAGTCTTCATAATGTCATACCTGCAAAACGAGGGCCACATCCCATCACCCCTCAATGCCTGTCACAGGTCTTCAGGGGTACACTAAGCAAGCACTCCAAAAATAACGCCAGGGCTGGGCGCCTGGACATACTGAATGGCGTACACTATGTATGAAATGCTGCTGAAACCCTTTGTGTATTTGGTGACAAGAGAGGAGGAAATAGAGTTCTTAAACACAGATATTCATAGCGTCCTTCTCTGTGACATTTGACCAGGGTCTTAAACAGGAACCAGGTGACATTTCAAACTGGCCTACTTGAAAACCCTCAACATCTGGGCTTCTGTCTTTAAAAAGAAAAATAAAAGGGGAAACATAAACTGAAGGAAAACATCTTGGCCCTTACATTTCAGCAGGTGCGTGCTCGGGGCTCAGCATTCGGAAACCTTCCTTGATCATCTTGTAGAACTTAGAATCAACCGGCATTCCAGGGTAGGGGCTGCTTCCTGCGGAACAAATGGTTTGCAAATCACTGTTACTCATGAGAAAGCAGGATGCTAGCCCTGGCTGGCATAGCTCAGTGGATTGAGCGCGGGCTGCGAACCAGGCATCGCAGGTTCGATTCCCAGTCAGGGCACATGCCTAGGTTGCAGGCCATGTCCCCCAGCAACCGCACATTGATGTTTCTCTCTCCCTCTCCCTTCCCTCTCTAAAAATAAATAAATAAAATCTTTAAAAAAAAAAAGAAAGAAAGCAGGATGCTGATAAAACCCTAAGAAGATGCTCTGAGCCTACGAAGGTGCCTGTGGCAAGGATCACTTTACCTAAAGAGAACAGCTCCCACAGAAAAATCCCATAGGACCAGACGTCACTTTCAAATGTGTACACACAGTTGAATATGCTTTCAGGTGCCATCCACTTCACAGGCAGCCGAGCCTGTAATGGAAGCAGAGTGTAAATTCAGAACCTCCAAGAAACTGAGAATATATTCCTGTCGACATCACTCCTGCTGAGAGGTGGGGGCGAGGACCTGTCCTCTCACAGGAGCCTTTTATCCACATAACCTCTGATGAATCCCATCTATCTTCGAAATCGGCACCTCACAAGAATACCATCCTTATTTTCAAGATGGGGACAGAGTCACTACAGCATAGGCATCAGAGGCAGGCAGACATGGGTCCTAATTCTGACTCCACCATTGGCCTTGAGCAACACAGACTTGTCAGTTACCACTGAGTGTGTTTTCCCTATCTCCCTTCATGCCAGAAACATGGCTTCCCACAATAAGAACTGCATTTCCCAGCCCCTTTGCAGCGAGGTATAGTCATGGGACTCAGTTTTGGCAAGTTACGAGTGTTGTAGGGAAGCTTCAGGAAAACCTCCTAACAATACAGTTGGTGTGTGCCTTTGCCTTCTCCCTCCTTGTCCCTGCCTCTACCCTGCCTTCTGGATGTGGCGGTCTGGCCAGTAGCGGCCATCATGAACCACGATTAGGTCTACACCCGGGGACGGTAAAACACAGAAAGAGGAAAGATCTGGTTCCCCAGTACTTCACGCGCCTCTGTAAAGGGACTGGCCTGCTACTCCTGTACTTCTTCTTCTTTTCTTTTGGGTGTTCTGTTGTATATAACCAAAATTATCCCTAAGTAATACATCGGGAAAGCCCTGAAGCATCTGTAACTAAGCCTCTGTATCTTCTTCTATAAAAACAAAAGCAACACTTCAGATTTCCTGAGTTGTTCTGTGGGTTAGATGAGATAACGCGGGTCAACGGGCCGCGCAGCCCCCCGACTCGCTAACACCTGGGAAGCGCTGCGGCCTAGCAGGCACTCGGCACAGAGCGGCGGTGTGCACAGAAGACTGTGACCGGTCCCAGAAGGCGAGTGGCAGATTCAGGGCTTACATTCAACAGCTGAACTTCATATCCTGAATCCTTTCTGCTAAAGTCGAGCCAAACTTTCCATGACTATTCCTCTTAAAGATGTTCTGGATTCCTGGATCTTAATATACCATAGAAAACTAAATCAATCCTTCTCTTAATCCATTTAGAATGGAAAACTAAGGCATATTTTTCTAGTCTTTAAAGTTATTTTAGCCCAAAGGAAAAAAAATCCTTCCAATATTCTCCCTGACCCTGAGATTTTGTGCTAACGCTCCCACAGGGGCTCTTAACCTGAGATCTTGAATTCAGGTGCCTATGAACTTGGAACGGAAGAAATGATATTCCAGTGCACACTAACTTCTAAGTTTAGTGTTTCCTTAAATTCTGAATGAAGGCAATAAAGCACAGCAGTCAGAGCAGGACCTGTAACTTTGCTGCCGATAGCGATCACAGCTGTCCTCGTCATAGCCCAGTGCCTGCGCTCACCCTCACCTTGAAATCAGAGCAGTTTGCAGACCCACAGCTGCAATACAGAATTCTGTGTGACAGAGCACACGTACTGTCACATTACGAACTTACTTTTGAATATTTTGATAACTATTTCAGTTTAACGGGCTCCTTGGTCATACTACATATTGTATTTTGGACATTTAAAACAGCATCTGATGGAAGGTCCACAGGATGTGCCGCTCTAAGAAGGAGACCATGGCACAAAAATGACTAAGAACCCAGGTAACGACAGAAGGACTTCCTGAGAAACAGGCCTGACAAGGAGATCGCAAATGACCACGATGTACATTTGGGCGTGGTAACCAGCTATGTGACTTTCCGTGGTGTTTTAACTTGTCCATACACTTTCCTTACTCCGTTCCCTGGTAAAAGTGACACCTGAGATCAGTTAGTTCAACTGCCTTGAGCTCGAGTCCGTAATATGGAAGCCTAGTGGGAACTAACCCATCCTTGGCAATTCCAGCTAAGGTCACTAACCAATAACAGTCTATCAATGAACTGCAGCGTAATGACCATTACATGACAATGACCATTGTCATTACTAATATTTCAAATAAGACAGCTATAAAGAATAGTCAGCATAAAGAGTGCCATGTAAGTATTAGCCACACTGTGCCTGGCTCTATTCTAAGCACTTTTCATACATTAATTGACTCAGTCCTCATTACGGCTTTATGAGGAAGCTGACAGTATTATTCCCAAGAGGAGCAAAACCAACATTCAGAAGTGTTGGATAATTCTTGCCAAATATGACATAGCCACTGAATGATGAAGCCAGATTTGAACTCGGTGAGACTGGGTCCAGAAGCTGCTACCTTCTTCCTTTTGTAGTTTTGTCACTATTCAGAGGCCTAAAAAACCATGTTACACTCTTCCTTCTCACAGTGCATCAGGACATAAAGAACATCGTTTTATTAATGGTCCTAATAATGAAATCCAGCCTCAGAGCAACGCACGCTTTGATCAGGAGGGAAGCCTGGCAATGTTTCTATAACCCCGAGTCAGATACAGCCAACCCATAAAGATGCCATAGTGACAAAGGAGAAATTATTACCTTATCATAAAGGACGCGGATAGCTACTTCCCGGGATAAACCTGGACTACAGACATGGGCTGGGAAAACCAACGGAGAAGACTAAGCACATGGGACTACGTGACCTCCCGTGTTAATGGGAGCCAGTCTGAAAAGCATGGGCTCCACCAACCCGTGTCATCATCACAGACAACATCACTGAAATACACTGTAACTCCTCAAACGTGAAGACATTGCATCGAAATGCCAAGGGCTTGTGATACAATGAAAACTGGCAAGGAAATAAAGCACTTTAGAATAAAATCACTATGCTCTATAAACCAATTATAACTTATAAACTGATTTAATAAGCTCTCTATTGATTATAAGATCCAACATTCTCTATACCTAATTCCGAGCATTATCTTAGATTTTAATCTTTTTTCACATGGCATGTCAATCTCAAAATAAAATCCTCCCGCTGTGACCTTCAGGTTCACATTCGTTTCACTGGAGCAAAATCAAGTTCATTGCTATTCGGAGGCTATAATGAAAACTAAGGCTATTTCTGTTTCCTTCACATGCCCCATAATTACACAATTAGAATGAGGAATTCTATTATCAGAATGTTAGTTGTAGTAACGTTCAGCATGGCATGCAAATTTTGCTGAAGTACACTTAATTTGACTGCTAAAGTGCATGGTATCTCAAAGGTGGGATTTGCATTATGAAAATCATAAAAAACAATTCTTACAAAAACTTGAAACTAAAATCTTTCACTGGACTGTCAAGGTACTCACGTTTCCTTTGACCACATAATTAGAGTCATTCTTGATGTCTCTGGCTAGGCCAAAATCACAAATCTTTGTAATGCGACCATGAGTAAGGAGGATGTTTCTGGCTGCTAAGTCTCTGTGAATACACTGTATCAGAAAAGAGGAGGGGGGAAGCCATTTAAATTTATTTTAAACCTTTAGAGGGTGAAAACTATGTTTAATGCTACAGTGCTGCTTATGTTATACAAATCCAATACTTCCACTTCACATTTCAATTATTTGGTGCACCAAAAAGAAGTATCTAAATTATGCCTTGAATGATGCTCAAAATTTGTGTTTCGCATCGTTAGGACCTTAATTACTATAATCACTTTCCAAAACCAACTTGAATAGATGCTTTCTTGGGGCTGCTTTCATTCATAGTAAAATACATTAAATAGTATAACATATTTTTTACACCAAAAACTCATTTTGCACACTTCTCTGTGAGTGTCCTTTTATAGAATTTCTAAAAGGTCTTTGTAACTTCAACTTGACATCTTCCAAGGACACAGGGAAGAGGCTCTTTATTTCAGCCATCCTATATCCTCTTTTAGTATGTAATTGTTTGGAAATGTCACCACTGACACATCAGAGTCAGATCTGTGACCTTATCCTATTCTGTTCGTCCCACTTCCTCAGGAATTCCTCTCACCCTTCCAGACACCCTGTTCCTTGTTTCAGTCCCATCATTCTCTTCCCATCCTCATTCTTTCCCCAAATGTTTATTATTCTCTCTGATCCAGTCTTCCCCCAACACTTTATAAAGCACACATGCAATGCTAGTAGTCTAATTTCGAGAAAACCCAAGTCTATGCCTCCCCAAGCGCTGCAGCTGTATGAGGTGCCCTTTGCTTTCGCTGATAAAACAATTACCTATTTTCTAACAGCTTCTGTATCCTAAAAGCCAAAAGGTTTAAATGAATTCATTGCATGTGGAAGTATTCATAGAAAGCTCATTTAGACAGGATTACACTTTAAAGCTTATACATGAGAAAAGGAATTCCAAGGAGACAGCAGTTGGAACATGAAGAAACTAAATTTCCTCTGCTTTTGGTTACCGTGCTTCAAAAGGACACCCTGCATTCTAACGATGGCTCTGAAATACTTCATTCTGGGAAGAAAGAGTCTTCTGAAAATCACTCCCACTTACGTTCTTCGAGGCCAGGAAGGCCATGCCCTTTGCCACCTGGTAAGAAAAGCTCAACAAGTCTTCCAGGTCCAGGGCCAACTCGTCATCTTCCATGATGGCGGGAGTCACGTCTCTTTCTATGTATGAGCCTGTTGAAGGAGGAGGATTTTCTTATCAATTAACACCTTCAAGGTGAGGGAAACAAAAGACAGTATGTGACATCAATAAGACCAAAGGCTGGTATGAGTGAACCGATGTGAACTTGTAAGCCAAAGACCTCCTCACAGTGTTGAGGACATTGTAGATGTTGAATCACAAAGTAATATTCATAATCCTGGAATAGGTTATAAAACTTTTACAGGAAAAGGATGGTGGATTAATACAACAACCTCCTACTTTTGATATGCAAAATATGTAACTGAAATAATCCAATGTGCAAAATACATATTTGATATGCATATATTTTCACAGATGCAATAAGATGCTTAGATACAATAGCCCATGCTTTGACACGAAACACCCCCTGGTCACCCTCAACTGCCTCCAACCACTATTGGCATTGCCATTGGACCCCACTAGAAAGGAGAACTGGTCACTACCAGGAATGGCGTTACATTCCACAGTGATATAAGAAATCCTCTCTAAATAAAGTAAATTTTATCACTTGACAGGTACCCACCTATTCTCGCTGACCTCCTTTTGTCTGCCTTGGTTGGTACCACGTAAGAAACTCCGGGTTTCATGTCCATGTACTCATTAGTGCTATCACTACTGCGAGAGAGAAAACAAGCATCAGACCGTGACTGAATAAAGTGGGAAATGGGGGTGCACCCATGGGGCAGGCTCTATCTCCCCCTCCCTTTTTACATAATAGGCTGATTTTATTCAAAGAAAATATTGCCAAGTTTGAATGAAGAAAATCCTCTTTAGTCAGAGATGAATTTTTAACATTCAACCTTTGGGCCCCACCCCCAAGAATGAGACGAGGTTTTCTGTGTTCAGTCATACATGAGACTCAGGTTAGAAATGTTCCATCTCTGGACATTAGAGATTCAATGGAAAACAGAGCCCAAAAGCATTATCCCATATTACTTCAAACTCTCTAAATTAGCCCCAAGAGACGAGACGAAAGAGACAAAGAACCAGAGTTTCTGAGATGTGTTATGGGGGGAAAGACAGAGATCATTAACATACAGCAACTGATGGAAGACGGTTTAAAAAAAACAACTTTGGTTCAGATGAACACCAATAATTTGGATGATTTTCTGAACCATCTGGACCTCTTGAATCTGCAACATTTGGCTGGAGAGTCTTCAAGATTTCTAGTACTTCCTGCTTGTGATTAGCATAGAAACACCATGACAACTATCTCCTTCAGAGCGTGTGGATGGTTCCAATCCCATATGGGATCCCAAAGCACAGAGAACACCACACAGGCCTGAACAATTTAGGCCATTATTTCAGAGAGTTAAAAAATACATATGAGACCAAGGCTTTAGAAATAAGGCAAAGTGGCTCATTTATTCACATAAAGAGCATATGCTCTGGAGAAACTAACAAAAGGTGGTTGGTACTGTGTTTTACTACTGCTTGACAATACTCAAGTTTACGGGATTAAAAGAAAATTAAAAAGCTTCATCTGGGGTTTAAAACTTTAGCCAGAGGTACAAAAAAGGCCTTTAAGAGGTAACTGCCCATCAATAATATTTACTGAGGTTTCCTTAAGGGTCTGGAGTGAAAAGATTAGGAGACCAAGTCTTGCTATCTCAAAACGTAGGGAACACAGTGACTAAAAAGAAGAGAAAAAACCCACCACGCAACTACAGAAACATGAAGTACAAGGGATGGGGCACGAGAGGTATGAGTTCTGTCAGGCTGAGTGAATCTAGGAAATCTGCTTCAGTGGTGGATCTGAACAGTATTTGGAAGAAAGAGGCAAGGCATGGCAGAGAAGATTTCTATTCTAGCTGTAAACCACACTAATTCTCCTTAAAGGAACTTGAAGCTCTTTACACATCATTTGAATTCAGAATGCTATCAGTGATGAAAGAGATGAAAATAAGGTGCAGAATTTCTTTAAATGTGCTACAGTAGTTGTGCCTTTTTATAGCATAATGAGTTTTTTTTAAGGGTGAAGTACATAAAAATAATTTAGAGGTAGATGGAGAGAAACCTACATGCAGAGTTATATTCAGAGCTTCCTGCCATTCTGTTAAAAGTTGTAAAGGAATTTACTGTGACAACCTGACAAGCTTTCGCATCTTCCCCATACACAGTGTCTCACTGTCAAGACACACACAGCACCAAGCTCCACAGTGTAGTGGAATGACACGCGAGGGCAGGACCGTGATGAGGGAAACGGGTATCCAGTTCATTCAGGTGGACAGAACAAAAGCTTAGGAAAAAACTAAGGGTGCATTAAAAAAAAAACCAGCAAAAATCTAAGTTTAACACCACCTGAATCTTTAAAAACACTATTTGAACTCTGTAAACGGTTCATCACATTTAAATGATTTAATAATTCTGATTTTGCACCTCAAAGCACCTCAGTTCATTTTTTTAAAGAATCAGTCTTGATTGCAAACCCCTATGACCCAGAACTGCCTGTCGACAGCTGACTGTTGATGTAAATCAGTCTTACC
Source organism: Tonatia bakeri (assembly GCA_004024845.1). Classification (NCBI taxonomy): domain Eukaryota; kingdom Metazoa; phylum Chordata; class Mammalia; order Chiroptera; family Phyllostomidae; genus Tonatia; species Tonatia bakeri. The sequence continues at coordinate 26,361 of PVIA01000347.1, forward strand.
AGGAAGGTTCCTTTGAATGCAGAAGGTTCTTATAAAGTGCTGCTTCTGCGTGATCTTCTTGCTTTGAGCAAATAAATGAATCACGTTTTCTCCTCAAAAAATTCAAAAGATCACCATAGCAACAATACTCTGTAATGACCAGGGTGGGCCCTACAAGCATATGCGAAAAGGTTAGAAAGAGTTGAGGTACACAGGCAAATCCTGCCTCTCAGGAAAATGCCCCAGGGTGATCCAGGCCAGTAGCAGTCAGTGTCAAGGGATAAGCCTACTGGGCACCAACACAGTCCTATCTACTAATGCTGCTTACCAAAAAGTAGCTTCGTGTGGATAAAACCAAACACACAAGCCCCTTTTTACCTAAATTTCTGAGTGGTCAGGGGCCAAGTGTGACTGCTGGTTGTACTATCACCAAACTTCCTACACGAATCCTTTGATTTGCTTCTGCTCACCCAGAGTGGGGCTCACACAGAGTGGGGGTCACACAGACTGGGGCTCACACCCTCCCGGTAATATTATCATGGAAATGAGGGCACATGCAACAGGAAAACCAGCTGCATGGAGAAGCTGGCTGTGACCCGTTAGAAAATGGGAGGACCTGAAATGACAGGGCCTCACCTGTGTTCTGAGCACTAAGTCAAACACTTTCTTGGTGTTGTAAATGTCTAAAACTGCAGCTCAGAAGGGAACAGGCACCTAATTAACTTGGGCGGAAATTTCTCATGAACTATTCATGATGTGGTGAAGTGACATTTACGGGGGCTGTTTTAAGAAATTTTATGAAGTTGTCAACTTGACCGCGGACCTCTCCAGATCTCAGGGAACAGCCCCTCTCACAGGAACTCTCCTGTTCCTTTAGACCAAAACGAAATCCCCGATGGGAGGCTCAACGGATGCTTCAGGACTAGAAATTTATTTTTAACAAAAGTGAAGTGTTTGCCTCATTTGGTGTACATTTGAGAGCCGTGAGGCTTAAAGGCCTACTTTTAATTGTGGTATGCAAATGACTATTAACCCTTTAGTGCCTAAATATAATCCAGCAAAATATAAAGCATGCAAGATAAAAAGAAAAGTTTTCTGGGCAGATAAGGTATTCTTGAGATATTCAGGAGGTCCATGGTGATGAGACGTGCAGCACAGTAATTACGGTACGTCCTGGGCTGTCCCACCCCGTGATGATAAAACTAAAATATTCACTCTTCAGAACAATAATTGGAGCAGGGCAGGGGGCAGGGATCTAGCAAGAAGTAACAATGACCTGGGTAAAAATCTTGCAGGGAAGTTATTAGTCCAGCACTGTCAAAATCATCTCAAAATCTCCCCCCTTTTGACAATGTGCTAGTCGTGGCTTTACCTCCAATGGTGCAGGCTCCAAGAAGATTCACAATATTCATATGATTACCGAGGTAACTCAAGACTTTGAGTTCAGACATTAGGGCTTCTCGTTCTGTTAAATGGGCACTTGCTAAAATTAGAAAGACCTTATGTTAGCGAAAGTAAGTTTTTGGGCAAACTTGATGCTGAGCACTTGGCTCAGTAGCCTGCAGAAACTCACGTTTGAGCATCTTCACGGCCACAGTCATGGCTGTGTCCGACTTAATTAAGCCATACGCAGTGGCCTCAACCACCTTCCCGAAGGCGCCGGCCCCCAAGGTTTTCCCTGCAGAAAGGAAAAGAACAGAGTGGGTGGTGGCGGAGGGACCCAAGGACCATCTGTGTAATTTTAACATCAACAAAGGAACGAAGGACAAATTTGTCTAGATACATTTCCCTATAATGAGCTTTATGCCAAATCTAACCAAGATGGTGACATTTCACAGAAAACATGTACTGCTTCAGGTGGAATAAAGCAAAGGAAGCTATTGGGGTTCCCTAAAGTCATTGTTCTATGTACACAAGAAGGTCCCTTGGAAAGCCCCTCCTTCATACTGACCGAAGCTCAGCCTGTTTCTGGGAAACTCCCATTTGTGATCATAAGGAAGCTGCGTTGGGTCTATGTAAACATAATTGTTCCCATTTATCTCCTCAACAACCTTCCACTGTACTTCGTACATGGGTTTCTGGTGGGGGGGAAAGGGAAAGACATATTATCTTTTAATGATCAGTGTTTCAATCATGAGAGTGGTCAAAGCAGAGAACAAATAAATGGTTACCTGTAAATATTTGTAGGTAAGAATCATCACAATAATGCACATCATACCGGCCGCAATCACAAAACCAATCAGCAAAGGCGTGAAGAGGGTGTGGGAATGGATTTGTTCTGAAACGAAAGAGGCACGTGGAGTCACAACCTATCAGCTGGACTGGGTCCGCACCATAACCACCTAACCCCACACCGCCCGCCTCCCAGCCCATGGCAGCACTCACAGCTGTGCGCACCTCAGCTGCGTGCCTTGGTTATGATCTTAGTCTTGTTATTCAAAGGAATCTTTTAAAGTAACTTTGACCCAGATCCCATGGAAGAGAGCGTGAGATGTCCACAGCACAAAAGTAATCTTATGCCGTTAGTCAATGAAAAGCAACATCTGAATGAACTTAGCACTTCAACCAAATTCCTTCCTTCAACAACTTTTAAGAAATTTTCTTTATGGATGATTTCTATTTTCTTCTCTATGCTTTCCTGTACTTTCCCAATTTTTTTCCACTGAGGATGAATCTCTTCCACAACTGCGAAAAACATTTTTAAAGTGTTCTTTTTATTGCCCCGTCTGAAAAAAAAATCTATGATGAAGAACAATGTAAGATTCTTCCCCTCATTACTCAAAAACTGAGAATACCCCACTTTTGGCGCTCATCTTTGCCAGCTCAGGAAAAACAAAGACTGAGCCCTAAGAATGTAGGCGCTCAGCTCTTTGTCTGGTAACGTCGCACCAATTCATCAACGTGTCCGCAAGGATCATTTAACTTCTGCTGGGAGAGCTAGTCACTCACGAATCAAATTTTAAAGATGTTAAAGAAAGAGCTCACCCACATGACTTCATAAAAAGCAATGTCAACTTTCTGATATAGTGTCTGGCAATGTGTTGAAATAATTGACTTTAAATGGAATTTAAATTTTTAAATTTCCCTAATTCTGTTTCTGTTTGGATATAAGGTAAACATATCCCCCTATTTTCCTTCTCTACTCCTTTTTAATAAAAACAATTGGAAATACATAATTCATTATATATATACATGGGAATGCATACATACATGCATATGTGGACACACGCGTGTAAAATATATATAGCGCATGGCTACAATTACCGCATACATTTTATTAATAGACTAGTAGAGAATGAAAGTGAGTCTGATGATAGCACAGTGCAATGTAGATATTACCAGGAACGACATGGCCAATGATGGGATGGACTTAAAATCATGACTGATATGGAAGCAGAGCCTAAGCATCCCCTTAAATTGGATTAAAAAGAAATATACCTTTGCTGTTACCTTTAAATGCAAAGTTTAAAAAGGCAGAACTCTTGCCCACATCATTGTAAGCCCTACACTCGACCGTGCCGTTGAGCTTGAATGCACTGTAATCGATGGAACTTTGAACCACTAGCTTTCCAAACGGCAACACAGAAGAGTTCTGTATCTGCACATCCACCGGCCCGACGGGAACGGAACATCTAGGGGGAAAGCAAACAACAGCCCAGACTTACTTCAGGAAAATCCATCCCTCCAACACCCTGGGTTCGTGATCGGACGTTTCCCTTCACAAACAAGGGTGTCTGATGACAAAGGATCACTTCTGTGGTCCGGGGAGCAGGAAAGCACCATGGGAGAGGAGACGGGAGGTGTGGCTTTGGAGTAAGGTGTGGGTTTGAATCCTGACTCAAACACCTATCCTGTTGACTTCTGACTAGCCATTTCAAACTCTCCAAGACCCAGTTCCCACAGCTGTAAAATTGGGGTAAGATGACCCATCTTGGAGAGTGAAATGGTTAGGAATGACTTCAATATGCTTAGATAAACTAATACTGAAAGGATGTATGAAGGGTTGAAAAGGAAAAGCGTGGAGGAAGAAAGCACTGTCTCAACAAGGATGACCACAGGCGACCCCCAAGACCCCAGCAGTGAGGACCCCACAACTGGAGGTTCCCTGGAGGCAGGTACAGGTTGTCCTGCCAGGCTGCAATCCAGGCGGCAAAGACCATGCACAAGCAGACCCTGATGACTCTATTTAAATCATTCCTCCCACCCGACACCCATGTGCCTAGCAGTCTTCTGTTCCTTATCTTGCTGTTTTCCTCCTTAGCACTTAACACCTGCCTACAGTGGTTGTGTATTTCATCTTTTGTCCATCTGTGCCCATTAGAATATGGACTGACAAAGCTGGGACTTGGGGTGTTTCATCTACTAGACCAGTGTCTGGCATACAGTTGGCGCTCCGTAAACATTTGTCGAATGGCTGGCTGTAATTACTGGGTTGCTTCCACTGTGAGCAGGCTCATCAGGGCTCTTGAATCATCCCTATTATTCCCCAAAGAAAACATTCTACTAACACTCAGCTGAAAACAACAATCCTATGTAACCTCTTCCAACTCGTGGTGGTAACAAGGTCTATTCAATGAAAAATAAAATTTCTACTATTATCCTGACTATTCCACTGTGATGTTACACTGAGCTTTTAAAGCCTGAGCATAAAATACCATTCGACGGATAAAAACAGCAACGCTGACCCCGTTTTCATCTTCAGGTAATATGAAAGGACAATTTGAGACTTAAGTGTGGATGCTCAGGGAGGGAAGCACAATGCCAGCTGCGCGCTCAGGGGCTGGGGCTGGGCACCTAATCAAGGAGGAAACCGTCTTAAAATACACAGCTCACAAACAGCAGATGCACGCCGTAACTGCACGATCATTACTTTTTGGTAACTTGGCAATTAACTTCTGAGGTAATATTTTTCGTGATAACTACAGCCACGTTTCCCACACACATTGCCTCCTGTGTACAGAATGGAAATCTAATTACTCTGCCCCGGAAAATTGCTTTATCTACCTGCAGGCTAGAAATTGCATGATAAATCCAAAAAGATAACCACCAAAATAGAGAAGTCATCTCAGTAATCATTTTTCAGCAAACAAAATTAATGTCTACCAAGAAAAATATAGCAATTATGCTGTCTCAAAAGCCACGTGGACAGAAAAAAAATAATAATCAAAACAAAGCTTGGGCGGGGGGGAGTCTGAAAACACAGTTGAAATCCAGCTGTATTACAGTCCTTTCCTTCTGCACGTTAAGTGGTAACCAGAGTCATCATCTCACCTCTGCTCAGATCCTGGACAAAAATACCAATCTATGGTGGGCTCCGGGAATCCTGCCGCCACGCACTGGAGCATGCCATTCACCAGCCCCTCCAGAGTCAAGATTTCTGGTTTTGCTGCAAGAAAAGTAGCCACATGTCAGATTTGCTGGGGAGTCTCACCGAGATTCACCCTACTCTTTTAGAGTTCTTAGAACCTTCTTAGGGTTGAAGAAGACCCGAGGGAACACATTCAAAGGGAGAATACGAACCCCAAGTGGAAGGTACAGGGAGGGGCTGTGAAGGTGAGGCCGGGAGGGGCTGGCACGGTTGCAGTGGCCCAGCCACAGCACCGGCGGTACACCCTGCAGACAGGGGTCTCCGAGAGCTCCCGGGGGTAGAGAGCACAGGGCCACCTGGCGGGGTTTCTGTTTTCAGTGGGTGGGAATCTGAAACACTGCTTCTAATTAAGACATTAGCACTCCAGATTATTTGAAAGGTGAAAATTCTGTTGAAAGGACTCCTGACATCAGGATTTCAGGTTATCGTGGGGACTGAAACAGATGAATACAGGAAGAGTGAGCCCCTGTCAAGAATTCCCTCTTTTTTTTTGGAAGGGGAGACGGAAGGTGGTACAGATAAATAGCTGAATCACCCTATTCACAGAAAACCCAAAACATAAGAGCAAAATACAATATGGGTTTTTAACTCCAAATTTTTATTTCAAATGCAAAATACAGACAGAAAATTAGAGGAGGAAACCAGCCTAAGAGTTTTATTCATACATATTATCTAAACCTGGGTACAATCACCAAAAAAGTAAATTGTATCAGCAGGAAGGCTCTAATTTGACATTTTTGTGTAACGACAATAATCAAAGGATATTCAATCAAGGGTGCCCTAAAGCACTGAAAATTCCTGAGATTATTTTGGAAGTGGAAGGAAATGAAGTTATATTCATTTGTCCTATTAGTAATATATTTGAAGGATTTTAACCCTGTGAGAAGGAGTAAAATAAACTGTGAATGGTGATGTGTTCACTCAGGATCCTTGGTACAACATCAAGGTCCAAGCCTGGGCCCAGGACTCAGAGGCCATGCACATGGCAGACAGACCGCACACAGACACCGGCCCTCACCGGTTCTGCAGCCTCCGTCAATCTCCTCAGTGTAAAATGAGATCGGTGACAGTACCCATTTCATGGGGATGTTGTGAGAATTAAATGAGATGGAGCACAAGAGTGAGTCACAGAAATGAATGAAACACTAAGAACAATTCATAGAAATGAAACAATTGTTAATGATTTAGTTAGTCTTCCCTGTGCAGAGTGCCAGCCATCTTTGGGTGATCAAGTCTGCTACCAATTAAGTTCACTAAATTTACCACTCTGAATGTTCTCTTTCATAAACTAAAAATTGCTTCTTTAAGATAGTGTGAAAATGTGTATGCATTTTAATCTGATAAACTGGGAATTTGACATCAATTATATTGCAACTAATAGGAAAACTATATGTGGTGAGAAGGAAAGACTGACAGATTAGAAGCTGAGGAAGCTTATTTTCTCAGGGGAAGGTAACATTGATAAATGACATCTTTGTAGAACAACCTCTCAGCACCTCACCTCCTTACAGGCAAAACAGCTTGGCAGGCATCAGAGTGTCCACATGCATGGCACACCCACCTGTCACTCAACCTGGCTCTGCTGATGCGATGGCCATTTGGCTAATACACACGAAAGAGTGACACTCCAAAGCAATCTCAAGGTAGGGCCATCCTTGAGAGTTTGGACCCAATGCCAGCTTTCACAAATAGAGCAAGAAAACGAGCCATCATCTTGCAAAGGCATCCATCTGGCAAGTTTCATTTAATTATAATGGGCAACTGTGTGATTGAACTGGAAAGTAGGACATAACACACAAAAAAGTGGAACTTTAAGAGAGTGCTATTTGCTGGAGACTGCAGGCGCCATACGGTGGGCCTCTCTGGACTCAATTTAAGTGTCACCTTCTTTTCCAGCTACCCTCCACTCTCCAAAGACAAGGTGGCTGATCCCCCTTCCTACTCCCACAGCACTTTAGAGCACCTGAAACTCATATAACATCCTGGTCCACCTCCTCCACCAGACTGTCTGTTCTCAGAGCAGGAACCACGTCTTTCTGGTTGTACGTACCTCTGACCCCTAGCAGAGCCTGACTTGCATGGGACACACAGCAAAAGCTGTTGAATGATTATGTCTCCCCCACAGGAACGAGTCCCTCAGGTTCCAAAGGAATTCAATTAGAGTCACAAGAAGGGACCTGGAAAAACAGCCTAATGGAGACGTCCCTGTGCAGGGGCACTATTTCCACTATTTTTGCAAAGGTGGGAAACCCATGCATATACCTGGATATGTGAATTCTTTTTAATGCCGAGATTAATGTTGAAAGGGGAGGCTTATACTAAATAGACAGCAAAGAAAACTAGGTAAGACTCAAATAAGAATGAGTTCATAAGACAGATTTCCTGATACCAACATTCCTTTTTTCACTCATTCTTCCTAATGCCACATGATGAGTTTTAGTGGAATTGACTCAATAGGGAAAAAAAAAGGGCTTGAAAGCATACCTTCAGATGTTAATAATGGCTATTGCTGGGTAATAGGGTTATGGATAGTTTCTATTTTATTCTTTTGTTTTTTTTTAAGTTATTTTTTAAAAAGTTTTGTTTACAATGAACATGTAGCTAATAATGAACCTATAAAACATTTTTTAATTAAAAAAATTGGAACAGTTCAAAATTATATAATCAATCACATTTAGCTTTGATTATAAGTGCTCCAAGCCTTCCAGCGGGACACCTGGTAGCAGTTGCACACGGCCAGGGCTGGCAGGCCGTGAGGTCTGGCTGGCCTACTTGCTCCTGTGTGCCGGTTAATTAGGCAGATTTTTCAGCAACTATCCCAGTCACCACATGAAGCTAGTGGAGCAGCCTTTGTTCTGTTGGGCCTACAGTTGGTCAATCAGGCCCAGAAGGTCCTCTAACTTCAGTGTGCATTAAAAGTGCTAAGAGGTCAAAATGCAGATTCCTGGGCTCCACCACAGAGATTTAGTAGGTTGAGGATCTGACCTAGTGATGGGCTTTTAAAAAATACCTTCCAGCGCTGTCTGGGGTAGCTCAGTGGACTGAGTGCTAGCCTGCAAACCAAAGGGTCGCAGGTTTGATTCTCAGTCAGGTCACATGCCTGGGTTGTGGGCCAGGTCCCCAGTAGGGGGCACATGAGAGGCAACCACACACTGATGTTTCTCTCCCTCTTCTTCTCCCTCACTTCCCCTCTCTCTAAAAATAAAATCTTAAAAAAACCTTCCAGGGACACTTGATCAGGTTGGGACCAGGGTCAGGCCACAAAAGCTCTTAGGATGAGAAATTTAAGATTTAAGGAGGTGCTCATCCTAGAGGTCCTCTAAGTATAGGGTTGGCACCATGAGCAAGAGCCTCCTTAACTTCTGCACGCTAGGTGCCTCTCTTGCCTCACCCTAACTCCAGCACTATCCCCAATGTTGGTGATGAGAGATCTCACTGTGAACAGGCTAAGTGATACAACTGCAGTTTGGATGGTACATGACAAGTTGCACTATGAAAATGTTTAATGCATAAAGAATAAGCTACGTATAAATCTGATTCCTAAAAATGAAACTCTGGGCTCACCTGAATTTTATAAGTGTCTCAAAGCACTGTGTGAGGCATTAAATATACATTTTACTTTTAAAGATGCGTAACCCTCTGCAATCGCCAGGTTAAATCTAAGCTATGGTTTCTTAGATACTCTGCCATCAGCAGGATACCAAATGATGCTTTCCCTAATTCCTCCCAAGTTGGAGGTTTAGCTAAGCCTAAAAGGTGTATTAGTTACATGTTTCCTGCGGAGATAAAAAAAAAAAAAAAAAAAAAAAGCTGCTTTTCTCTGGTGTCTCAAACAACACTGATCAGCTTCAGAGGCAGATTTCCCAGTGCTTATAATTTCTACTGAGAATTTATTGCTAATACAATGAAAAATCTTAACCATTGATTTACTCCACAGATATGTGATCTTGAAAAATATTCCTTTTCACCACCATCAGGTCCATTCAAAAGGCAAGAACAGAATGAATGTGGAAGAACACAGCACTAACAACGAGAGCTTGAGGGGGGCGGGGGCAGATACCCAGTAACTGGTGGGGAAGCAACTGGGAGTACAGCCCCCCTCGCCCTTAGCCCCTGGACCAGCTTCTGCCGTGAATGCACACTGGCTCACACTCAATGATGAGCAAAGAACAGACTTAAGTCGCCAAACAATGAAAGATTAAATAAAAAGGAATCATAAAAATGATTTTTTATCAAGGTATAACTGACATATAACATCATATTAGTTTCAGGTACACAACATAACCATTTGGTATTTGTATATTATGTAAAATGACTACCACACTAAGTCTAGTCAACATCCAACACCACACAGTTACAGAAATTCTTTCTTGTGATGGGAACTTTTAAGATGCTTCCTTAGCAACTTTCAAATATGCAGTACAGTATTAACTTTAGTCATCCTGCTGTATGTTATATCCCATAACTTATTTATTTTATAACTGGAAGTTTGCACTTTTAACCCCCATTCATCCATTCTGCCCACCCTCACCCCCTTCCTTCTGGCAATCACCAGTCTATTCTCAGTATCTGAGTTCAACTTTATATATATTTTTTCCACATGTCTTGCTCTGCCTGACTTAATTCACTGATGATAATGCCCTCAAGGTTCATCCATGTTGTTGCAAATGGCAAGATTCCATTCTCTTTTATGGTTGAATAATATTCCATTGTATGTATAAACCACCTTTTCTTTATCCATTCATCCATCGATGGACACTTTGGTTGTTTCTGGAATGAATTTGTCTTTCTTATTGTAGGTCTCTGTGTGCCTAATGACAATCCAGCAACGCTTTGTAGCAATTTGTCACTGCCCAGGTGCATCTGAGTCACAGCTACATTCCCGCTGTAATACCATTATAGTGAAGAATCTTAAGTCAGCCAAAACAGGAGTGCAGAAAAAACTACACAGGTTTAAAAAGGAATACTATATATATATATTTAAAAACCCAGAATAGATATTTTTACAATATATTTTGTTTTATACATTCTTAAAGACAGGCAGATACTGCCATATGGACACTTGAACAGAAGTTTGTGTAACAAACAAAACAAAAATTCAAGTACAATCTCCTGTGTATCTAGCTATCTTTCAGAGTGTGTGCCATTTTCAAAGGTCGTTCTCCTAAGGAAGGGATGCTCTGAACTAGGGGTGAGCAAACTTCCAATGCAAAGGGTGCCACAGGGTCTCTCGTGTAAGTAATTCTGCCATCGTAGCCCAAACGCAGCCGCAGGCGTGAGAAAAACGCGCATGTCTGTGTTCCAAAGAAACTTTACTAACGGACACGCTGAAATTTTAATTTTATTTTCATGTCTCATAAAAATCTTCTGATTATTTTACAGCCATTCAAAACCAGGCTGCAGACAGACTCTGGCCTGTGATCTGACAGCCCCAGTTCTAAACTGCCATCAGAAAGATCTCCCAATTCGGAGATTAAGTTAACACAAACAAAGAAAAGTGGGGAAACCACTTGGAGAGGGCTACCCCCAGCCGGAACCACTGCGCAGGACCACCACGGCCACATGCCCCAGACACGGGCTGGGGCGGGGGGAGCAGGGTACACACACCACAAGGCAGCTCTGTAAAGCAGTGAGTTCATGTTGCTGCATAATTCAGAAGTGGGGGAGAGGGGTTATTGTCCCAATGCCCATGGAAAGATTTTTACTTATTCTTACATTTATTGAAATTTCCACTAAATTATAGGTGACCCTATAATACATTTGTAAATAAAGGAGGCCAATTTGATGTAAAAACATGTGTGGCTCAACTGGAAATTTTTTTCCCAGAGAGTAGAAGTTCCACTACTATAAAATGAACTACTCACGTTTTTTTGGAAAAGCAGGACCCAAGTTCAGGGGTAATTCTAGTACAAGATGACATGGTTACATGCCTAAACCTGTTTCTCCTGCTCTGCCACCATAAACAGGAAGAAAGGCCAGATCACACCAACAAGGACCTAATGATTTAGACAGTTACCTTGTTTTCTAACAAGCGTGGTGTTTAAATAGATCCTCCAAATTAGCAACATGTCCTACCAGACCAACCTTCTTATGACCACAAAGACAACATGACACCAACACTTGGGGGGCAAAGGCGGGGCAGGGGGAAGAGACTGTAGTTCAGAGCCAGCTGTCCTAATTTTTTTCAGAACAGAAGAGAATCAAACTCTACTTTAAAAGCAGGTTGCTGTGATACCCCCTTGCCTCCCCATTTACATGTCTACAGCCATCCTTGCATCCACAGAGAGCCTCTTCATATGGAGGAGATATTAAAATGTCAAGTCGGAGACAACCCTCACAACTCCCAAGCAATTTAAGAATAAAACCTCACATTCCAAGTTCAGGAAAAGAAAATAAAAACAGAATTCAGACACTGTCAGGTATCGCCAATGAACATGCAAAAATACACATTAATGTAAAGAGACAAGCAGCAATGTTTACACGGATTAACTGCCTGCCCCGCTAAGAAGACCTGAAAATCACTCCTTCCTTTAGAGGCGTCCTGACAGCCTGCACCGCGCACCTCCCACACACACGTCCAAGACGCAGGGCATGAGAGGTCAAGACAGGCGACAACCTCACCCACTTCCAGACACTCACTCGAGGTCGCTCATTGGAGGTTAAACCAATATATAATTATAAATGTTAATCATCAGATGGTTTCCTTCTCAGACTTAGTCATGTCATTTCAGAGTCCCACCTCACACTGCGCAATGTCTCAAAACTGCATCAGACACGAGTTAAAGAAATTACAAACTATCCACACAGTGAGATACCAAAATGATGTTGTGGAGGAGTATTTCATGATATGTCAAGATACTCAAAACACATGTATTGCTCAGCACCAAACACAAGGTTACAAAGAAATAGAACCTCATTTTTGTAAACAATAAAAGTTATTGTAACGGCCTGGAAAAGTATGTAGTAATACAGATATTTTTAAAACTGGCTTGATTCTTATTTTGGCTTATTCTCTACGCTTCACGTAACATTTTATAATAAAAAATTTAACTTAAAAACACTACACAAATGTTTGCACGCACCAAGCTACTACATTCCAGTTACTGTGGTAGTCTTAGAGCAAATTCCTAAAGTCAAGAAAATAAATCAAAAAGGAGTTCTATGTTTAAGAAGTCCAGTATTTTCACACAGAAGTAGTTCTAACAGAACCCACCTAAGGGTGGGGGCAGGGACACAAACAAAGCAGAGCCTCTCAAGCAACACCCAACAGGTAAGGGGGTCAGCAGTAGTCTTGACAAACCCGTCAGCCTCTAACCCGAGCAGGGTTTGCACGCCCCTCTGCTGGGAAGGTCCAATATACCATCTTTAACAAACGGAAACAGACAGGCTCCGAGGTTAAGAGGCACGAAGACATTTCCACCTTCTCAAACGGCAGCTCCTTCTAGGAACCTCACTCTCACGTCATCAGAATCTGTGAAAGCACAGACCCACAGCCCCCCTACCGAGCAGTCCTTAAAGGCATGTCCATCATGGTCATTTTACCTTGGGAAAAGTGTCACTGGGCTACCATCCAAAAGACCCTGACGTTTCTCAGTACCTAGACCGTGTCATGAACTCTGCTTGCTTACAGGAACTGAAAGTGATTCCTAACCACGAAATGAAAAGAGCTGAGTGCAAAGACCAGGTGTTGAGCGAGAAGGCCGAGATGGCGATGGGGCACTGTGTGCAAAAGGGAGCATGTGCAAAAGGACTGAGTGCAACAGAATAAGTCTGCATACGTAAAAGAACTGAATCACTCTACCCTCTGCCTATAGATACAGAAGGAAGGTCCTGTATGTATTAGGCATGCATAGATCTTCTGTTGCACTCAGCCCTTCTGTATTTATACAGAAGGACCTTCCTCTGTATTTATAGCCAAGGAGCAGTGCCATTAGAGCCATGCACTCACCCTCCTCAGCTCCTTGATGAAAAACATTTCTGCCCTGCTTTCCTGAGCTCAGCCTTGTTCTGTTGGTGCACATGGCACTGGGCAGAAGGACCTTGGTTTGGGTCCCTGACCCAGAAGGGTCAGTAACACAAGGTCCCAGAGACCTCCCGCCAGGTGGGTGACCCAGATGGCTGGCTGGCAGGCAGTCCAAAGGCATCTATCTCATGGCCAGCCCGACAGGTCGGCCATCACCTTTGCCAGATGGCGGGCTAGGCGTGTGCTTTATTTGCAGGATGTTACACTTCCAGTGGCTTCTCCCAAGAAGGAGAAGAGTTTAGCCACTTATAACTGAAATTAATTATGACTAAAAATACACACAAGGCAGCTCAGATTTTGCAAATATGGTTAAAAGGAAACTTTCTCATCCAGAGGCCTCATTGGGTGATTTATTACTTTGATTTGGGTATACTGTATGATCTATAAATAATTGCCCACACCAGACAGGATGTTAATTATATAATGTAGTGATTTAGAAATAAATTATTTAACATTTCCTTAAATTGTTTCAACCTCCTGTTAACATTCTGTCATAACCAGAGTGAAAGCAGTGACTTCTGAGAGTTAATTTGGTACAGTTCAGTAGTCGCTCGGCTGTCCAGTCTACTTTAACAGTTCATGGTTCTCAGCAAGCCAACAATGAAAGGAGAGCCCTTTAGTTCTCTGTGCCATGCTTGCCCCCCTGCCTGCCCACTGGCACCACCTGAGTGCCTCAGCCGTCTCACTCAACTGTAGGTTTGTCAGTAAAGGACAGACCTTTAGGACTGTGAGGCTGATGTGGCCCCCAGCAAAAATGAGTTTGACATCCGTGACCTAGATATGTCATCTGCTAAAAATTTTAAACTCGTAATACATATCTGGAAATGCTACCAGATCAAAACCACAATGAGAGACTACCTCAGACCTGTTAAAATGTCTATTACCTAGAAGACAAGAGATAACGAATTCTGGCAAGGATGTGGGGAAAGGGAAACGCTCACACACTAATGGTGGGAATGTTAATTGGCACAACCACTATGGAAAACAGTGTGGGAGGTTCCTCAAGAAATGAAAAATAGCACTGCCACAGGATCCCACGATCCCACAATCCCACGTGTAGGCATACATCCCAAGGAAACAAAACTGTTACCTTGAAGAAATATTGTATCTCCACCTCTGTGTTCAATGCGGCATTATTCACAATAGTCAAGGTATGGAAACAACCTGTGTCCATCATGGGAAAAATGGATCTAGAAAATGCAGTCCATATACACAACAGAATATTGCTCAGCCTTAAACGACCAGAAAATCCTGTCTTTTGTGATAAGGAGAATGAAACTGGAGGGCATTATGCTAAGCGAAGGAAACCAGATGGAGAAAGACACACAAGGCATGGTGTCATTTACATGTGCAATCTTTTTAAAATAGTGTTGAACTCAAAGACACAGAATAGAATGGTGGTCACCAGGGGATAGGGTGGGGGAGGGGCCAAGGAGAGGCTGGTGGAAGGATACAAACTCTCAGTTCTGGAAAGCATAAGGTCTGAGGGACTAATGCATATCTTGGTGCCTATAGCTGACAACACGGCAGTGAGTAACTGAAATTTGCTGAGACAGTAGAACTTAAATGTATTCACCAAAGTAAAACACAACACAACAAAATGAAACAAAGTGGGTAAAAATGTAAGCTGATGGATGCATTAATTAACTCGATGGGGGGAAATCCTTTTGCAATGCAGTATACATAGATCAAATCAGCATGCTGTACACACTAAATAACTACCAGCTTTATTTATCAATTATACTTCAATAAAGCTGAAAAAAGGTTACTGGATCCTCTTAAATTATTCCAGAGGTTTGAAAAACAATCAACGTATCATATCAATCATAATTTCTTTCTACAATTATGTAAATTATTTCAGGATTCACAAGGGATATTTGAAATTAGAAGCCAAATTAAACTTATAAAATATTTATGTTACTGATTAAAATTTCAGTCCACTAAAAAGTCTAAGATTCATTCATGAACTTTTGAATAGGCAGGGAAAAGAGCCAAGTCGATGAATTGGGGTTAAAATTCCTATTTGACCATTTTTTTGTACCTGGGTTTGGGAAAAACCTTATTGTGCGACATTTATTTCAACCACAGAGACCACAGGTCCCTAGACAAGTATTACAAGCCACCCAAAGAATCTCTGGTGATACCACTCAGGGACAGTTTCCCAAGTTCTCAGAACTCTGTTTTTCTCCCAGTTTTGATCCTCAAGAAAAACAAATGACCATTTCCCCAAAGTACAAACTTTGTTAGAACTATGAAACCTACTGCTGTCTACACCTTTGGTAGCAGTGAGAGAGTGATTACAGTAATGCAAGTTCCATTCAAAGGATCATGGATTGTTTTGTTTTTTAATGAAAACTCCCAGTAGTTTCCACTGGAAGTTCTGCTGAAAATGGTAAATATGTTGTAATACGCCTTTGCCCTTACAAACCACCTTCCATGCCCCTGGGCCAGCTCAGACCCACACAAACTGCAGCTTGGTTAGAGGTGAAAGACGGCTGTACATGTTACGTATTTGTCCCTTAACACAAACTGACAGGACATGAATATTTTTGAAGTCCTACATGAGTGTTAAAAACACTCACTGTCTCTCTCAATATACTCAAATCTACATGTGAAATTTCCAAAACAAATGGATTTTTCAGCCATCAAGCATTTAACCATTCAAAATCAAAGATTTTCATGAGCATTTCTCAGTTGAATCCATTAAGCAATTACACATCCACAGCACTGATAAAAGGAGCTTGAATTTCTGCACTAATATTCTGATTATGCACTTATTATTCTGATTTTTATTAATTCTAATTTTTATAAAGAACAATTTCTTTCATCCTTGGAGCTAAACTTATTTACAGAATAAACCATACAGTAGAATCAACATATGCTAAAATGTTGTGTCAAAATGGATACCACCGCTCCAATGTTAAATTTTAGAACTATTTTTAGCTTTTGATTTTTAATTTTAATTTCAAAAAAATCTTGCCCCATAATAGTATTAGATTACTTTTCCATATTTTTCAGTAAAAAAAAAAATCAACAAAAAAATTAGCTAACTAGCCCTGACTCAAATCCTGACTGGTGTCTCTCATTGGGTTGGGCATCGTACCACAAACCAAAAAGTCACTGGTTCAATCCCTGGGTTTGAACACATGCCTGGGTTGCAGGCCAGGTCCCCGGCTGGGGGCATGGGAGAGGTAAGCGATCGATGTTATCTCTCACACATCTATCTTTCTCCCTCTCTTTCTCCCTCTGTTCCCCTTGCTCTAAAAATAAATAAATAAAATCTTAAGAAATTAGCTGACTATATCTGTGAAATACAGTTGGGACATATTTCACAAGAGGCAAATGTTTTAAGCTTCACATGAAAACACTACCTCTAACAAAGCATTTGGAGGTCAAGAAATCTGCTGTGTTAGGAAGGTGACCTAACTGCCTTTAGTCAGTTTAGTATTTATAACAAACTGACATCAGTAAAAAGATTTCCTGAGCAGCTTAACCCAGGACAGCAGAGTCCACACCACCCTCACCTGTTAACCTAGTGCGTGAAATCAGCAGCTCAGTAAATGCTGGGCAGGTGCTGCAGCCCAGGCCCCAGAACACAGAAAAGACCTGCCTCACTAATAGGAATTCCAAGAAAGGATCACTTGGGAAGGTTAATGCCGTTTCCTACCTAGTTTCAAACAGGCAGTTCACGAGCAGAAGTGATTAATACTGATCCTGTTAGATGGCAAATCAGCCTGGAAAAATTAGCCGCTAAGTAAAATGGTGGCCATTTTGTCACTCAGAGAAAAGTAGGGGTGATTTTTCGTGATATCTCTCTGAGATCAGTGACTCACAACCCACTGGCAGACCACACACTGGCAAATGGAAGCATGAAAGGGAAAAAGAGGCACATCTCAAGACCTCCTTGGCCTTAAAGCCAGGGAGAGATAAAGATGGCACTTAATTTTATAAAATTCCCAACTAGTGAGCTTCTCACAGCGAGGTCTGGGGAGTGGGCCCCGTCCAAGACCTGCTGTTACACCCACAGGAGGCATGGACGGGCCAAGAATGAGCATTCTGAAGGAGCGATTCGACAGACTAATTTTTGTATCTATTGAACCAATTATTAAAAATATCTTATATTTTCTATTATCTCTGTTCTTTTTCACTTTACTTTTCCAGTAACTGGTTCTTACTCTATTTTGTAAGTATTGATCCAGAATGAATTAGAAATTTTTTTGAAAAATGCCCTTTCCCATGGAGAGTTTGAGAAGCACCGCACTAACGCATACAAAATAAAGTTTTCCATGGACGGCCTGCATGTCATGATTGTAAGGGCACTGATTAAACTGAAATCGTTCTCCAATTACTTGAACGGTAAGACTTTTCAGAAGCAGGTAATTGTGCCCATGTGTACACTACACTAAGCTCCTCTGATTAACATATGAATTAATCTAGAGATATCTAAATTGTGGGTTAATGAGATACCACATAATCAAAACTGTTCCAAGGAACCGAGGTATTAATGAACATGATTCCCTTGGAAAAGGGAAATTCTGTGGTCAAACAAGTGTGGGATATTTGCTCCATCTCACGGCCCCCTCTTGGGGAGCCGTAAGACAGCAGCACGGGCGGGATTCTGAGAAGGCCTATGATTAAGAAAAGTGTCTAAGTACAGATGTGACTTTCTTTATCTAAACACGTATCTTGTTCAGAAAACACAATTTTGGAAATATGGGTATAGTCAAAAGCCTCCATCAGCAATCAGAAACACCCCAAGGATTACTCACTAGCTGTTTGTTGTCATCATTTGTACACGGACCATGCTACCCAGCCCCCACATGGCGAAGCTCCAGCACCAATGAGATAATGACATAAATTGACTTCATACAGCTCCTTGAGGGCAAGAAATTGGCTCCCATCCTACAGTCCAACACATACAAAGTGCTCAGCAGTTATTAAGCTATTCTCTAAGGAATGTTCCAGGTTGTCTCGGCACACCCCCCCCCACACCAAACGCAGGATGGCTCATTTTGTGGCCACTCCCTCAGAAACCTGTGTCTTTGGAGGCCTCCCATCCGCTGGCCCCCTGGCTGGTGTGGTGCGACAGGTACCTGGAAATGTAGACAGGCCCCAGAGGAAAGCAAGGAGGAAGCCCTGCACTTGGAAAAACCACCCAGCTGGTGATCACACTCCCGTGGCCTTAACCTCTGGGCAGAGATGAGGCGAGACTCAGGAGTTCAGGTTCCTGGGTGCACATCACGCTTCCACCCGAAACCACCTAACCCCCCCTCCCAGAGTACCCACATGGTTGGTGCTCAGTGGGGACCCACACTGCTGGATCAGTACTGTGTCATCTTAGTGGGAGAGCAATCTCAACACAAAATATATCACAACCCCAAAACAGAAAGCATCGTAACAAGAAATCATGTCAGTCCAGCTCCTATTCAACCTCTGGCTCCCATTTCAACAGTCAACAACGACAATAAAATTTTATTTTTAACTTCTATGGCTCCTCTGTTTACTTCAAAGGCAGCATCCACTGAGCGACGTCTACAGGGTCCGTGGTCAGTGAAATGTAGGGCAAGGAATTGGTTTTGGTACACATTCTCACAACCACCAAACCACAGGCTCTTTGTTAAGGTCAAAATTATCATGAAACATTATTTACATAGTACACAATGAGCTGAGTTCTGCAGCTGTTACAAACACGAGCCCTAACTTGAAATAATAAAAACAAAGAAAGATAAGGAGTCTGATTTTACTCACTGTTCACGTAAACATTAAATGTCACGGAGGAATCGACGTCAGAATTGGACACCAGAAACGTGTACGTGCCTCCTTCGGTCCCTTTTAATCTGGTTAAATGAAGTTCACTTATATATCTACAAACAACAGACAATAAATCAATCACCTGTGGGCTGCCTGCCTTGAGTACATGTCTTTTTCACAGTTTCTATTTGGAAATGCATGCCTATTCACAGAAAATACAGCTCCCTTAATTCAGTATTAATGAGGTCCACAGAAACAGATACAAACACACACATATTTAATTTGGGGCAAGTGCCTGCTGTGTGAGAAGGCGGAGTGGGGAAAAGGCTTTCTCAGCATCAAGGAAACCTCAGAGACTGCAGCCTCTCCCGCCTCCTGAGCTGTCCTCATGGCCACCTTCTCACCAGTGTCCTGAACCTGCCTGCTGTGCTCTGCTCTAACAACACTGGCCTGGAAAAACCCAGACTGGCAGGCTGTCTCCATGCAGACACTGCAAGGCACCTGCGGCAAGGTCGATGCTGTTGCCCTCACCTTTCTTCTTGCAACACCAGTCTCCTGGCGTCCCTCCTACCCCACCACTTCTTCTGAGTGTTCTTTGCACTATATTTGCTATTTAAGCTTCTGTTTCACTGCAGGGCCACCAGATATGGCTGTGTGGACTGAGTACGCACGGAGTTATTGACATGGGCTCTGGTGTGGATGGGGTGCCCCGGGCAGAGCCCTGGAACTGCACGAGCTACACAACCGACTGGACACATGCAGAGGTGAGTTCAGACTCTTCCCACACTGCACATGCTCCCTGGGCAATTGACCTCACACTGAACTATTTTCTGTTTGCTCCCTTGCAAACCTTTACCTCCCATCCAGGACTTCCCTGGCCCAAGGCCTCCTCTACAGAGCTATTTTATGCCACCACCTCCCCTGCCTGGGTACAGCTAATAAAGACCCACACATGCACCTTCTCCTAGGACGTGCCCTTGAGAACTTAGACGCACTTGAAAGTGGACTGCTTTCCAGGTCTATGGCCAGTGAGAGACTGACCAAGGGGAGAGACAAGAGCCCAGCTCCAGAGCACCCTGGGGTCAGACTGCGCCTCAACTTCACCTTGGCCACAGCCCCTCTTTCATCCTTTCCCCCACACTCCCTGGCAGGTCTCTTGCTCCCTTAATGAAGCCCTTGCCCAAGAACCCTAGCCTTGGGCTCTGCTTCTAGGAAACCTGACCTAGGATACTCCCTGCCTGCGCATCTCCTCTTATGGTCAACCTCAAGTTCAACAAACCCCAAGCTCTTAGCCCCTCCTATCCTAGAATGGGATCACCTCTCACCATCCCGCCTGGCTGATGGACCCAAACTCCTCCCCCTTTCTCACACCCCCTCAGTCCCCTAGTCCTGTTGAGGAGGTATAACCTGGGCACCTCCCAATTCCATCCCTTTCCAGACAACCCTTAGGCCTTGGCCCAGGATAGCATCCTCTCTCCGACCTTCTTACAGCAGCCTGCAGCTCCCGACTGGATAAATACGCAAACTCTAAGTGAGGGAAATAAAAGTGCCTCCTCACAGGGTTTGTGAGGACTAGACTTACTGAGTGAATATACAAAAGGTACTTAGAACAGCACAGGTAGAAAAAATGCATGCAGTTTACTTACATGAAGTGTTACTACTGGTGCCCTTTTTGTTATAAATGTTTTGAGGATCAAATGCAGGGTCTGCTGTAAAAGAGCTCAGGATCACTGCCTGGCCCACAGCTGCTCCATGATTCTTAGTTTCTTACAGTTAAAAAAAACGATGAAAGACACTAACTTCCCTCTTCCTCTGAAGCGAATTATTTAATGTGTCCCTAGTACATGTGAGTATCCTTGGAACTGTGGGAGAGAACTAACGAGAAAACCTGGACACAGACTTTTTTGTGCACCCTAAACGTTCAGCAAATGTAACGCTGAGAGGAAGATTTGAGGAAGTAGCCCCAAACTTCCTTCTTTGCCAGGTGTCCTCTAATTTATGGGTCACGGAAATAGGATCTGGTAAGCCAAGAAGAGGGGCGGAATCCCCTCCCCCACAGCAAGGTCCTCTTCTCACCTGATATTACTTTCATTCTCAGACTTGGGATAGTTTTCCCACTTATCGGCAAAGGTTTTGTTCATATACATCCACTGTTGGCGTTCAGGTTTCGGGTATGCCTCGTATTCAACAACCAGATCCACATTTTCTCCGTCATTTACAAAGACTGTAGTGTTCGCCATTGGGATGATATTAATAAATCCTTTATCTAATCAGAACAGAATAAAACAGAAAG
Organism: Tonatia bakeri; assembly: GCA_004024845.1. Classification (NCBI taxonomy): domain Eukaryota; kingdom Metazoa; phylum Chordata; class Mammalia; order Chiroptera; family Phyllostomidae; genus Tonatia; species Tonatia bakeri. The sequence goes on from PVIA01000347.1 coordinate 47,775, forward strand.
AAACCGTTATCCACAACTACCCAGCAAGAGGCACAACTTCATCTTTGGATTTCAAAGATACTGACCGATTTCCAGCGTGAATCGGGAATAACAAGTCAGAGGGTTGGAACTAGCCATTTGCCATGGGTGTTGCTCCTGGGTGGTCACTGTCCTACATGAAAGGACCCAGACTGGAAATGTTCACTTACCCATCTCTCTCTCCAACAACTCTGCTACTTCAAGACCTACGTCCCTCTTATCAACCTGCTACAACTACTAGTCTCGATGCTTATTAGGTTTAAAAGTATTTATCGGACTAAATAGCCCATATCCAGACTCAATATAAGTGTTTATTTGATAAGAAAATAACATAAATCAAGAAGGGACAAAGAGTCTCAGTGTTCGATAAGTGTTGTATTTGGGAAAAAACTAAACCAAGGGTCGTCTCATCATATCATATATTGCAGATGAATCAAGGACAGCATTTTAACAACCAGACCATGTTTTTAACTAAACAACAGAACTCTTATCAAACTTCTGTGGGACAGGGGTGTGGAGGGGCGGGTTTCTAATTTTCTTTTTTAGAAGCAACATAAGAAAAAATCATAAAAGATAAATCTAAATACATAAGCATTTGTAAATGTCTATATAGTAAAATTAATTAAGGTAACAGAAGAAAGAGGACATAAAATATAGAAGAAAAAACATTTAAACTAGTAATTAAATAAGGGATCACTTTCACTTATTAAAAATAGCAAAATCTCAATAAAGTTATTTCAAAAATAAAGTATACCTATCCTATTGATAAACAATAGCAAAACTAATCTGAAATAAACTTAATTTTCCAAATGCAGTAAAAGTGGAGGACTGAATGACACACTGCAGACCAACACAACTCTTAAGGAGCATTTAGCAACATAGATTATTGAAGAGCATTCTTCAATTTAACCCTGTAATTGACATTTGAGCACTCTTAGTGAGTTGGACGACTACGTTACAAAATAAGTGCTATTTACATTAGTTATAATAATTTTAAAAATGAGAAACTGGTTAAATAAAGTAGCTTTTAGGTATAATTATATACTAATAATATTAAGAGAACTCGATAAAGAGCACAATAAAATAATTGCCAATATTATTTTTATAGCTACCATTTATGGAATACTTACTAATGTGCCAAGAGCTGCCCTACGTACTTTAGCATACATTTTATTTAATAGTTATAACAAACATTTAACCTTATAATAGTGAAAGAGAAAGCTTATAACCCCTAAATTATAGATGAAAAAATCAATTCCTGGAGGGCAGAGCTTAGATTTTAATACAGGTTATGAAAAGCTAACTTTGACCTCTTCTTACTATAGTATTTCTTAAGAGTCTCTACTTTTATTTAGAGAGAGCGAGAGAGAGGAAATGAGTTATATGTATAAATAAAACCCTGATGCATATAAAAATACAAATATACCAAATCTTAACAATGGTTATATCAGCCAGTGGAATTATAAGACTTTTCATTTTATTTTCCTTTTTTTTAAATTTTAAAAATGAATTATGAAATGTAGATTCTTATTATTTTTGGTGCTGCTTGGTTAAATATATTGAAGTCCAAAATGACACTGCCAAAATAGTATTTACTGCCCTTTAGTTTCCTATATACTCAGAATTAAAAATGGAATCCAACTGTCCTACATACTAACTAAAAAAGGATTTTTCAGATGAGGATGAAAAATCATTTAAATGAAAACTGATTATGGAAACCACCACCTTGTTCTAATTCCTGAATGGTAAATGATACCTCCTACCATTCTTTAAGCTAATTTAGCCTAATTCTGAAGAAATAAATTTTCCTCTGAATGCGACACTAATTTTTCAGGTTTTAAAGCTTATAAATTCAAATCACACAACACAAAATACTCAAATTACTGTTGACAACAAAAGTGCATGGAACTATGCATGGACTAGTTTTAGGTCCTATCACGGAATAGAGCATCGAATTCACAAAGTGTAAGAATTATTGGAATCAAAGAATCCACCTGTGTTGGTATAATATAAAGTATGATTTTTTTCAAGTATTTCTGCATTAAGTAATTAAGGAGTTCTTTGATAATGTATTAATATTTAATTAGTTGCAAACACTGTGCCAAGAACTTCTATAAAATTTATTCTCTTTTCTCCTGCACATAGTCTTGGGACTTAGAAGCTGTGTTTCTCAGAAGAGAAAATGTGGGCAGAGAAAAAGTAGGGTGCATTCAAAAGTTAAGTGGCAGAGCCCCAACTCAAAACCAAGACAGGCCATCTCAAAGTCCTGCTTTCTCTACTGCTCCACATAGTAGCCAAATCCTACTCTGTATTCCCAGCTGCTAGAGAAACTACGTTTTCTGTCTCTTCCTGTTCTTGTCCCATCTCAACCTACTCCTGAAACAATACAAAACCAGACTCAGGTTTCTCAGCCACAAGTGTTTCCAGTTACACAGTTATATTCTTGGAAATTGATGAATGGATTTTAAAAATCTGATTACACACAGTAATATGCTCCAAACATCCTTACTAATTGCTTTCTGGAGCTGGAGCTGATATATCAACATACTCCCTAATCAACTTAGCAAATTAGCACTTACTGGGTTTAATATTTTAAAAGCATAGCCTTCTATTTAAATTAATAAATGGTCCACAATCACGTTTGGGGACAGAGCAGTACTCTTTTCTCTGTACTGACTCTATAATTGCCACCAAAGTGTCTTCTCCACGTTCAATCTGGCGAGACCCCTTCAATCATGTCATGAACAGACATACCAAAACTATATGAGATTATTGTGGGATAAATCACAGACCTCTGACATTGCTACATTAATTATTGAAGAAATGTGGGGGGAAACAGAAATGAAAACAAATATGGCATCATTTTCTTATTGCTCATGATGAAGAATTTCTCCACCCTACAAGTACTTTATCACTGTCAAGAATAGGGTTGCAGGAAAGAGACAAGAAAATAGATTAAGTTCAAACAATACTGAAAAGACAAAAAAATGTGTAAATGAAGTCATTTTGAAATCGTTATTATTTCTGTAAATCAAAAACATCAAATACTTCACCACATTCTGCTCTTTTTAAGTAGATGCTTGGGAAATACAAATGTATTGAGATTTCTAGAGTAGGGGAGAAAAAGCTAAACCACATGATGGGCACAGGTTATTGCGTTCCAGTTCATGCTCTGCAGAACCAGTGGCCCGTGTGCCTGTGCCCTCCTTCCTGAGGGTTCATGCTGCTGCCTGGAAGGATGGAGAGCAGGGTGAGGTGTGGCAGGGAGGGGAAGCTCCGCTGACTCTTCCCTGCTACCAATGAGCTGGAGCCACGAGTGGAAAACAGTAAGCCAAAAGGCTGAGGAGCCCCACCAAAAGATTCAGAGAAACTCTTCAGGCTCTAAGCATTTGTACCCCTCCAGAGAAATTCTACACCCGTTTCCAAACTCAAGTCATTCAGCAAGGACTAGAATTTTTGAAAAAGCTCAACAATGCTTTATTTGTTTGGTGGGGGTGGGGAGGGTGCATAGCACAGAGAATGAAAGGTTTGAAGAACTTCAGTTACACCTTTCCACTCCCCTCTATTAAACAGGTAGAATTTGCTTTTTGTGGTCTAGGGGAAGAAGCTACAATGGTAATTTTCATTCATTCATTCATCCTTCATTCATTCGATGATAATAAAAATTTCTAAGATCCTGTTCAACATTCCATTTACATAAAAAGGAAACTAGTAATGTCTTCTTTCACTACTGCCAGTAATTTATACATTCCCATAGAGATATTTACCTATGACTTCCAAGGCTGTTGTGACATTTGCTGATCCAAAAGTATTATTGGCATAACACATGAACACTCCAGAATCATTCACTCTTGCTGAGCTGATAGTCAACCTTTCCTGACGTACAAAATTGAAGTCACCCTGATGCCAGCTATTACTCTTTACCTGTGCTTTGGTTTGCTGGTTTCAGAAGGAGAGAAAAAGAAATCAGAGATTACCATAAGATTTATATTCAGGATCTTTCCTAGGCAAATTAAAAATAGCAGCAATTAACTTCTCCATATTAGTGTTCATTATACACTACTTAAGTAAGAGTAATAAAGCATCATGACAAGCCTGTCATTGGAACACTTCATATTACAGGATTATATTGAAAGACAGTCATTAATGATTGGGAAAACATGAAAATTCATTTCTTAATAATCGTAGCATACATAATTCCAAATTCTATGTAGTGCTATTTTTTTTAACAGTGCCAAATTTTAAGTCACTATATAAAAAATACTGCAGAATACTGATATTTTACAATGAGTCAGCATACTTACATCGATATTTTCTATTACATATTTTTCCTATTCTAACTCTCAGTAATTGAAAGAAACACATAGCAAATAATCATATTCTATTTTATTAACATGTATATGATTTTTATGAATAAAAAGAGAATCACAATGTCTACAACTAGCTTGAAAACTCAAACTACAGTTTTTACTAAGCAGAATTTTGGCAACTCTTAAAGGGAGTTCTAACATATATAACACACACAAAACCAAGCCCCATCTCATTTACGCATGCACTGAAGAGCAAAGGTCGTGAATTCACCCCTGTGATATCACCCTCCACTCTAATCGTTTCAAGACGTGGAAAGATTTCTTGTATGGAAAATGTCATGGAGAAAAATAAAACAATATAAACTACAGCTGCTCTCTGAAAAGATTAATAGCAGCAGCCTATAGCTTTTTGCCTTTTCCAAATTTTCTGAAATGTGACACATTCCTATTACAATTAAAAAAAAAAACAACTAAAAAAAGAAATTAAACGAGAGCTGATCCTGAGAGGGAACGAGACCAAGGGTGATGGGCTGGTCGGGCCCTGGTGAGCCCGGAGCCTAGGTCTGTTCTGACAGCGCTGCACATCGGCACGGCCCCTCGGCAGCCTGTCCAGCGCCCTGGTCCCTCCAGCACATTTATTTGAAGGAAATAACTCAACAAAAAACTGAAGCTCAAAGAGCTTTACTACAGACTCAGAGACGAACTAAATGTATACCAGGTATCAAATTTATGAGTATGTGAAAACAAGAAAATATGTACGTCACTAAAAGAACACAAATTGAGTGTAACTTAAAATGGCAACCATGTGACAACACATGTGCATGAGGACAAAAAGAAAAGAAACACCAAAAAATATACACGGGCAATATAGCATTTTTAAGGGCTAGTCACCGGGGACTACTGAGTACTTAACATGAAATAGTCTGAATTGAGTTGTTTCTAAAATATAATATGCACCCCAAATGTTGAAGACTTAGGATGAAAAAACAATGCAAAATGTCCCATTAATAATTAATTACATGATAAAATAATATTTTCAGCATATTGGGTCAAATAAAATATATTATTAAAATCAAGTTTACTTTTTTTACTCTTTGTCATGTGCCTCCTAGAAAATTTAAAATTAAGCAGGAGGCTCACATTGTATTTCCACTGCACTAGTACATACAATGGTAGGGTTATATCTACTTCTCTTTCTGTTATTACAGTTTCGGAAGAATTTTTACGTTGAAATGAGCACAAATCAAAGCCGACTGCCAGAGTCGAATGTTTTGAAAAAAAAAAAAAAAAAAGAAGAGGAGCCTTTTGGTTGACTAACTGTGAGAGCCTGGGCAAGCCCGGGACACTGCTAGCCTTTTGTTTCTAGGAGACAATGAGGGAACGAAGGTCCCGAAAGGGCTCTGTGGTTAGGAGCGCTATGTAGGTTTAAAAATCCTCCTTCTAAGAGAGCCTTCTAATAATTAATTGGCAGACACCTGCCACTTCACTGCATAAGATCAACTGTTAAGAAGATGCAATAGCAAGGTGAAGTGACACTTTCTCTAGCCTTTCCCAGTCCATCATGTCACAGACTTCCCCTCTGCCACATTCTAGATTTCAGGAATTTTCCTTATAGTTCTCGTAAGAGAACTAGAGTATTCAATAGGGAGCTAGACAGGGACACTGAACACGTCAGTGCCAGCAGGAATAGCATGCTCAGAGGGAGGCAGAACCAACACCTAAACCCAGAGACCATAATTTAGGGTACTGTCAGAGATCATCATCAAAAGCAAGTAAAAATACGAGGGTTTATAAGCATTAGGAAAGCTAACCAAGGTTCACAAGTGCTGAATAAACTCTAGAGTCTCTTACATTTGAAAACAAAACAATTGCAAAACTCTAAAACAGTTTACCCTAAATTTCATTGCGAGTTAAACCTATTTTAAATGGTCAGAATCAAAGAGCATGGATTTTTAAGATAATTTGATAGCTTTAACAGCGCTAAGTATTCCAAATTAAGCTAAAGGGTATCAATGTAAGATTCATAGATGAACCTTGGCACAGAGCCACGAGCCCCATCTGCAATTCACACATTACATATTGCTCGCACGTGATTTGGTTTTCCTTAACCCTTGGAGGTGCGCTCTGGGATTCCCCAAAGGGCTCCCAACACTGAAGGCTTATCTACCAGTGTCACTGGATTAATTGGGAATGGCATGCAGGGCTCCTGGGAAACACGGTTCAGAACAAAACTGCCTGGGGCGATTTAATTTCTCATCTCAAAAAGGCTAATTTTCCAGTTACACTGAAGCTCAAATACACACACAGTCTAAACTGTTCTCTTATCTGAAATCAAAAATTATAGAAAGCCAATTAATATAGGATTGTGTTCGGTGAGGTTAGTCAAAAACACATGCATGAGCTATTGTTTTTTATTAAATTATATGATATGGAAGCTGAAACTTATTCCCTGAGCCATTGGTTTGAAAGAATCAGTCTACAGGACAATCCATTCTTCTAGTCAATGGCAGGCTTCATTTAGCAAGGTATCATCCATCACAGGTCTACATGAATACCATCATAATGCTTTGCATTATGCTAATCACCATGGTTACTTGTTTAGCAAAGAATTCTTTTAAAAGGCAAGAAATTGCCATTGTTGATTGAATATAGGGCATGAGGAGGAAGAAAAGAAAGAAGAGGAGGAGGAGAAAAATACAGCATTTCCTTTTTTCCAGTGTAATGCACACATGTGTACTAAGGAAAAATGACCACGACAGCGCATTAACTAGATGGCCAAGACTGTTCAAAAAAATAACTGAAAACTCAGTTAATGAAAATTGTAAATGCAGTATTAGAGAAATTAGACATTTTAAAGGCCTTGCTATTAATGTGAATATTTCAAGAGGAAAAAACTTCAAATACAACTTGCTAAAAATTTATTTAATTTCAAGGTCCACCCAACACAGTAATCTGACATATAGTAGACATGCGATTTGCATTTGTCAAATAAATGAGAACTTAAACACGGCCAAATGTTTCAGATGAACGATAACCGTTTTATTAATAGCAACTAAAACAAATAGAAAAGCATTAGCAACTTGATCTCAGGTCCAGCCTCAAAGGAGGAAATCAGATCCATACAAAAAGAAACCCATCTCTCGAATGGCCAAGCCATTCTGCGAGGAGGGAAGACCTTCCTGGTTAATATCGGAGAACAATTCTTCGTTCTAATTACGCAAAGAAAAAAAATGGGCAACTCTTTCCGATATTTTAATCTGGCCTGAATAAGTAATAGCTTTAAAAACTGAGGTGTTTCTATAGTTAACCATTAGTGGTGTTTTTTTTTTAATTTCCTATCTAAAGTCATTCAAAGAAACAGCATTCAGTAATAACTTGACTCTGAAGTTCTCTTTTAGATTTCCTAAAACAAATTTACCAAATGGCATTTACTAGTTACCAGTAATGAGCGCACACACCCACGTACGGCGCTGTGGAAGGGGGAAATATGCATCTCAGCACTCCCAGACAGCACCGCCTCAGAGAGGCACACCAGCTGAGCCATCCCCCAGGACAATTAATAGACTTTTTTTAAAAAAAATGTGATTATCTCCCACAGAGACAGAATGATATATTGAGGAAAATGAAGGAAACAATTCACTCACCTGGCTGTTTTCCTTTATCCACAGTGAGTCCACAGAACTAGACACGTCTTTTATCAGGCATGTCACTGTAAACTCTTCCCCTTCCCTAAGAAGGTAGCTTGCTTTGGACACAGACACAACTGGTACAGCTCTGATGGCTAGAATAAAAAGAAACACAGCTCTCAAATAATCTCTATCAGAAATCTGACCTTTTCCCCTCAAATGCACACAGCTTATTTTGGTATCTTTTAAGTAAAACATAAAGTACCGTACTACAGGATCTGTATGACTCGCACCCCTAAAGACATCAGCAATTACATCACGCATCCTTCAAGTAAACTCATTACTATTGAGTGAACAAGTAGGAATGTCTACTCTGAGATTACAGTGCTGGACAATGTGATTCCGAAGCAGGCAGAAGCCCCAGCCGGCAGAGGGGAGCAGCCTTCCTCTCCATCTCACTCAGCCTTGGTGGTTCATGAGGACGTGACCTACAACTCATTACGATCTTTTCCCCAAACGGGCACCATGTGTTGTAAAAATATCTTACTTGTTTCTGAAAGTCCCAGGTCTTAAATAATCAAATCTGCCTTACTTCTAGGGAGTGTACTTTTTCAAAAGCCTTTAATAAAAACTATTCGATAGCTGAGTACCAACTGGTGTTGAATGGGATGATCTCTGAGATACAAAATCTATATGTGCTCCTGCTACCAAAATAGTCCTAGTGCCACAATAATAAGGTCCATAGTCAGTTGGTACTTTCCTCCTCGGATTGTGAGTTGTTTGAGAATGCATTAAAATTAAATAGCTGAAGCAAAAGTCGACTCATATATCAATAGTAAATCAAGGAGTGAATAATCTGTATGCTAATGTTTCCAAACAGTATAACTAAACTTCCCCAGTGGATTTCTCTGGGGAGGAACACTTGCATGCAATTATGGAACTCTGATGGCCCCAGTACTTAATGCCCATCTACAGCAGACACACCCAGCTGAGGGCAGCCATGGACCGGTCCCATGGGGTTGGGACCAGGAAGTAAAGAATTCACAAGCAGCTGACATTATTTTGAAGTTAGGGGAACTGAAGAGCCAGCTGCCTGGTTGACTAAGATGGACCACTCTGAAGAGAGAAGTCTTCTTTAGACCAGCGGATGCTCTGACTCCCAGAAGAAGGGACTACGGGGCCCATACCTGCTCTCACTTTCAGGGTGAACTTCTTCGACAGCACTGACTTGCCCTTCTTGTCGGCGGAGCAGTGCAAGCAGAGCCGATGATACTCGCGCTTCACGTTTCTGATGGTGATGCCGGCCTTGGGATCCGCGACGAATGTCAAGTCCTTGGGGAGAGGCTTCCCCTCGCACCCCATAAGGGAGTAATTGATCACTTCTGGGTCAGTCAGAGGACAGCGGACCAGCGTGTCATTGCCTTCTTTCCCATACAAGGGAAGGTCCACAAGGAAAAGCTTTGCAGGATCTATAGCACATTAAAAATTAGTGATTTGAATAGCTGCTCACGGGCACTGAAACTCTTTTTTTTTTTTTTAAAGATTTTATTTATTTATTTTTAGAGAGGGAAGGGAGAGGGGAAGAGAGAGAGAGAGAAACATCAATGTGCGGTTGCTGGGGGACATGGCCTGCAACCTAGGCATGTGCCCTGACTGGGAATCAAACCTGCGATGCCTGGTTCGCAGCCCGCGCTCAAGAAACTCTTTTAAAAGACAAAAAATGTTACCTCTCACAACAATTCCCAGTGGTTCAAATGGCCGATGACTTCTTTCTTTGCAGGTAAAAGTAGAATGTATCCACATGTTAACAAATGCCAGGCTCTACACTTGGATCATTGCACACTTTATAGATTTAATTCTCAAAACATCCCAGGTTATGGGCCCTATCATCCCCACTTTATAGATGAAGAAACTGAAGGTCCTGAAAGGTGAACCCACGTGGCCCAGACGTGGTTGGGCAGAAGTCAAACCCAGCCTGACCGATTCCAAAATGTGTGCCCTCAAAACTGAGAATACTGCATTGTAGCCATCACTCTTTTTCTGCAACAGGTAATACTTCTGGGAGCAGGCTGAGAACAGGCTGCCTGATGATACCTATTAGGGTCAGGGAAAGGTGTTCTTCCTCTGACCCCTCTGGCCTCTCTGACCCTTCCCAAGAGTTCCCGGTCTCCAGGACCTTTCAGCTTCTGAACTGAATCCAGGAAACAGTCAGCAGACCACCCAGCACAAATGACATGGGAGCCTCACCCTCTATTCCAATTTCTTAAAAGTGAAGTTTAATATAACTTCTGGAAATCAAGTAATTTCAAATGCACAAGGGGAGTTTGAGCTTTGGGAATACTTTATCATCTAAACCAGAACCCTGATGAGTAAAAGGGGGTACGCTGAATGACTATGCCAGGACAACAAACACAGACCGGGGGAGACTCAGGCAGACCAGGACCCCACGTGCGTGAGGAGGACCCCACTCTGCACGCACATGTGCTGCCACCCTTTCCTGCGTACGGAGAACACAGACATGTGGCTGGGCTGACAGATTCCATTTAAGATTTGTTTTTTCATTACCCTCTTCATCTGAAAATTAGGTGCCCCATAGAAATCAATCTAATATAATTAAAATATAACTTCGGCCAATTTTGAAAGAGTTTTCCAAAGTGTACCTCCTGGCCTTCCATTTATTCTGTGAATAAATTATTTCCTGCTGGGTGAACAACGGTCCAAGGCTGGAGGTGGCTATTTTTCCATCTACTCTTTTTCGGTTGTTTGAGTCTAAACGCTCCAACAACGTCCCGATTTCCTACATGCCTGTAACATAGATTACACAAGTATCCAAACATCTCAAGTCAAGTTATAATTAAGTATATTCTAAGTTATTGAGGATGACTTTCCCCACAAAGAAAATGTGTGAGTTCTGACACTAACATGACTAATTCCACAACTTTCCCCATTTAGTCAGTTGCCTACCCATCCTATTAATAAGCAAAATGATACTTATCACCAGCTAGAAAACACAGAGTACCTCTGTCAAAGAACTGTGAACTGGCTGGCTCAACAACTGTGGAGCCACGTGCAGAGGCTAAGCTGGGGCCTATTGAAGCGTATTTCTTTTCAGCTGCCCAACCAGGAAAGGACAACATATCAACTAAGGAGGGGCAGAGTCAATTTCATGGTAACCTTTACAGCAAACACGTGAGTCAACCTCATTAACCCGGAGAAAGCTAGGAAGTGCACGGTTCCGTCTCCCTAATAACAATTGTGTGAAGAAGACAGAGCAGGCGACCTTGTCAAATGATGCGGCGAGGAACTGAGACTCGTGAGGGTGCTCAGGTCTACAGTGTGGGGTACATGTATTCCTCATTCTTCCACAACACCATGGACGACGCCTCCTACCCAGGCCAGTGCCAGTGGCAGCCCCAGTCCAGGCGAACGCCCAGGATGAGAGGTGGGCCCGTGCTTCTCTTTGTAACCTGGCTGTGTCTCCTAAGCATCATGTGCTCCCATTTTCATACCAACAAAAACGTCCCCTCTCCCCCCGCCCCCGGCAAACCTCCTTCTGACAAATATATCAGACGCACAAACAGGGGAATCACTGAATTAATCACAGGAAATGAGTTACAGAAATCCAACTGTCATATTTTCCTTTTATTTCTAAGAGGTCACGATTTTTTAATGAATCAACTGACATCTATTAAGAACTTAGGAAGGACATGGGGTGCTTTGCTGACTGAGTTATTTTTTCTGATTTTTATCCCCTAAAAGTGGGTCAGTTCTTTTGAAGTGTTGGTCTGTTTAGGCCTTTAGAGACCTTTAGTTCCCTGAAGCATTTTTTACTAAGTAGAAGTCTCTGAGATCTCAAGGCATTAAAATGCAGCCTTCCCAAAGGGCCTAATTTATTCTCAGGGTTTACCCAGAGCACTGGGACAAATGGTCTCACCATATTGTCATCTCATTAGGAAGAGTGTCACAGGCTTGCAGACCTTCAGCTGGAATCATACCCAAAGCTATGTATCAAAAGATGGAGAAACTGACAGAGAAAAACTTGCTTTAGGCTTTCTAAGCCCAGACAGCCATCTTATACCTGTGGCTTAGTCATCTATATGTCATCCATAATTAAGGACAGGATATTAAGGTCTCTGAAGCACAGTATCAAAGAAAGCTGGACATTTACCTCTAACAAACACGTAAATGGAGCTGCCCAAGCTGTCCTCATTGGTGCACGTATAATTGCCCGTGTTGGTGGCCTCTGCTTTCTCCGTGAGCCACTCATTGTGAGCTTTCTCACTCTGTTGACCCAGGGTCTCAAAAGTCCATTTGACAAATCTTGGATCGGTGCATAACAGCCTAATCTCGTCGCCAGCGTTGACTATTAACTCTGACTTTGCTGGATGGATGGATGGTGGAGACAGTCCCCCTGGACTCACAGATGGTTGAGAAGAGCCTGCCAAGAAAAAGGAGAATCGTGTTGAATGTGATCTTTTTCCTTGGCGAAATAAAGCATCTCTTCCAATATTGATTCCCATCGTCTGCGTACTCTACAATAAAAATAGGACAAAGCTGCCCTGCTATTTATAGTTCAACAAGAGTTCTGTTTAAAGTTTCTTCTGTTCATCTAGAATATTATTTTCAGTAACCCTCAATTAATCCTGAGGGTCACACTTGGTGTGCAAGCCAAGACTTGCTGGATGCCCTGGGCTCCTCTGGGTTATACCAATAGCTAGGTCAAGTTTCCTTTCAGAATACAGGCCATTGCAATGACACCGACATGCTGACACCCGGCTTAAAAACAGCAAAACAAAATAGCACACTATTAAACAACAACAACAACTATTGGCCTGTCACCATTTCAGCAAAATGCACACAACAATGACATAGCTTGGCTTTTTCTTAAAGCTTTGTAAATTCATTTATTTCTATGCCATCCTCCTTATACGGTCACCAAAACGAGAACTATTATTGAGTTTCAAACAATAAGGCGGTAAATAAAAATCCAATTTTAAAGATCAGACCACGAGGTATTTTATGGCAAATGTGGGGTTACGGCCTGATCAACCTAACGCCTAGACAGGTTTCCTAGGTAGGAAACTAGTTTAAAGACAGAAACTTCACACTCTGAATATAAAGCTTGAACCCTAGAAAACTCACAGCAGCCAATTCACTCACTCATCTGCTGCATGAATGCAAACACCTGTTCATTAATTACAGTTGTATGATCTGCAGAGGCATCATCCACGGTGCTGGGGAAAATCCATCTAAGTGTGGCACGGGGTTCTTACACATGGGCCTGCCTCCAGAGCTTCAGTACACTGCTCAGGTGTCAAAATAAGTGAAACGCAGCTACAAGGTTCAGGTTTAAGCTGAAGAAAAAGTAAGAGATGGGCTGGACCTTGACAACATCGGGAAGAGGCAGAAGAGAACACAGCCTGAGAAAAGGGCTGATTTCTGTAGAGCTATAATGAAACCGGCCTGGTGGAAATGGGGTTCCCTCGTGGAGACCATGTGAGGTAAGACTAAGCAGGCTAAATAAGACGGAACCAGGTCATCCAGAGCCCTGAGCATCTGGTATAAACACATGCAATGCACCCTAGAGACCAGGTAGAGTTGCCGCAGGTTTCTCTGGAGATAGATGGCACGCACCGTGAGATACCAGAGATCAGCCAGATTCAAGGAGATGGGTGGGAAGCTCTGGTCCTCAGGGAGGCCAAAGCAGTAAGAAACTACATTAAGGATTTGAGACTAAAGAGGAAGATGAAATACACTGTCAACGGAAGAACACACTAATGGTGATAGGTTATAGCGCAATTGAAAATACAGAAGGTTGAGTCATGGGCGACCTGGATGAGGGAAAGAGAAGAAAAAGCCCTGGGTGAGGTGGGCTGGGGCAAGAGGAACACGGAATTCCCCGGGGCGTTCTCGATCTCTTCTGCAGGTTCAAGGAGGAACAGCTGGTGTGCAGAACATCCGCGTCCCCTCCACACGCACACAAGGCTGGAGACAAGAACTGACCTGAGTTCTGAAGGAGTAAAAGCCACCCGAGCCAGGTGGAGAAGGAGGCCCGTGGGCAGCAAAGGCAGTAAGAGGAAGTCCTATCAGAAAATTCTCCGCAAGTTCAGGGTGGCTGGGGCGAGGTAAGAGACAGTCAGAAAGGAACTGGGGCAGGATACCTGCTCCCCGATGCTGCCTGGGCGGTAGGTGGACTTCTCACCTTACAGCCTGAAATTCAGACGGTGGAGGCAGAGCAATGATGTGTGCAGTTAAAAGACTGGGATCAGACAATGAAGGGAAAGGGTCTGTGGAAAAAAGAGAAACACACCAGGTACCAATCTTAGAGAGTTCTTCCGGCTAAGAGGGTGTAGGAAAGAGTCAAGGGAGACTTTAAAAAAAAAAAAAAGGAAAAGAAAAAAAGAAAGAAAACCACCAGAAAGAAAGAGGAAAGGCTAAAGGTACAAGGGAGGCAACAGACGAGAGGTTTCAGAGAGAAGCAGGGGGTGGGTCTTAAGGCAGATGCTGAACAAGATCAAAGGGAATGAACAGAAACAGAGTCCCCAAATCTGGTTAGACAGAGACCACAGGAAATCCAAGAGTACGGCTTCAGTTGAGTGGGAATTCCTGTTTGCTCCAAGGTGAGAGGCTGCAAGTGTGGGCCTCTCCAGGGAGAACTACAACAAGAGATGACAGACAGACAGATCTGTAGTCAGAGCAGTTTAAAATGGAAAGAAAATTGGTTTTGATATTCGAAGGTAAAAGGAAGAGTCCACGGAGAGGGACAGACGGAATGTGCTCTGAAGGGCTGAAGTGGTCCCCTGCAGGTGTCCGGAGGACCAGCCTCAATTTCAGTTTTCTCTGGACAAATATTTCACTGGGTGTTTTCAACCCGGGCATCAATTGTACCTCCATGATGTCAAGCACAGTGCAGCCCTGATCAGAAGACACTCGGCAACCTTGATGCACAGAAGATGACCAGGTGAATTATAGCCACCACAGTGTTACTAAGCACCAACAGCATGAGAAGTGCTACAGACGAGACTACCTGCACCCAGTAGCCTTAGCATCCAAATGGAACAGCCAGAATATGGAAATGAAGTGGCTGGCATTATTTCCAAAGTCATATGGAGTATTAAACAATAAAAACAGGCACAGCAATAAACAGAGATACTATTATTTCAATTATTTATCCCCTTTAAAATGGGAGTAGTTCCAAGTGATTGTGAGTAATGCTGACAGTAAATTCCATCCAAAAACTCTTAAAGAATTCATACCACAAATATTTCAATCAATTCAATCTTCTGACTGGACTGTAAGGACATATGTAGACATTGCAATCCAAGTGAGTAACTAACTGCTGCTGATTTCTAGGGACCTACCTTGCCAGTGTAGGCAAGGCCCAGCTGTGTGATTTAAGGGAGGCCGTTTGACCTCTCTGTGTCCAAGTTTCCACATCTGGAAAATGATGATAAAAAAGAGCTTCATCTCATGAGAGTTCTTATGGGAATCAAATGCAGTAGGTACATGCAAGGAGCTTACCACAGGACTGAGTAATTTTTAATAAACCCTAGCTATTATAGAGAAGTAATAAAGCGTACTAAGTAAGAGCTTGGCTCTTGAATTAGACTTGCATTCTGGATCTGATACTTACTAAGGATGTAATCCTTAGGCAAGTTACTAATCAATTCTGCTACAGTTTCCTCACCTATAAAGTACAGACAGTAATAGCAGGCTGTTATATAAAGCACTCAGAACTGTGCTTGGGCATACAGAAAACACGTCATTAATATTAGACACAATTATTCTAGAAACAGAACCACCGAACCCCTCTCCAACCAGCCCTGACTTACTCACTTCCCACGGAAGTGCATGGTTCTGCCATTTCCCAAATGGGGTCCTGCCCGACTTCTCCCTCCCTTGGCAGCAACTCCCAGCAACCTTTCCTTCACACTCTCTGCCACACATCCTTTCTACTCTGCTGCCCCACCCCAGACCAGCCGTTCATTGACCACTTCAGGGAAGTAGCATCCTCTTCTAAAAGGTCTCCATGCCTCCAGCCTCTGCTCACACCACCCCCAGCAATCCTACTTCATAACCCTGAGATCCATAACTGAAAATACCACCTTTTCAACAACCCCAGTCCCAGTCTCGAAAGCCCTAATAGAGACAGCAGCTACCACTGACATCAGGTACAGCTTACAAAGCACTTTCATGGGATTCAATTCTAGCTGATCCAACCTGCCTCTCTAATAAGACAGACCCTTAGGGCTGGCTGGCTAAGGATCCTGCAAACATCCGTGTTCCTTGGCATGCTCATGTTTCTGACTGTGCCCAGGACACACCTACTCTACTGATTCCCCGCCCTGTCGAGCGGAAGGCCTAGTCTTCATGGATGTTGTTCCCTCACCGCTCCAGGTCACTAAGTCCCACCAACACGTCCAGCCACACTAACCACGTGGTTTGCACTGATGCTCAATAGTCATCTTCATCTAGATCTTACCTTCTCTACCTGCTCCAGGGTCTTAGGGACCTCAGAGCAAGAATTCTAAATTGTACTTTCCCCCCAGCACTGTCATAAAAACACTCACTTCAATCCCTGAACATATAAAAGACTGAAAGAATGACAGGTGCCTAAACACCCAGCCCTGATAACAGATGTCAACAGTCCAGGGACCTATCCTTAAAAGAGGACAGATATCAATTCTGCTCTCTCACTGAGAAGAGGGAGTAGTCGAATACATCTGTTAAAACTGCCATGGATACCTGTAAAAAAGGAGCCTCTAAACTTGAGATCACTAGCTTAGGCTTTACTCCTAGGGCTTTAAAAAAAATAAATTTTTAAAATCATTACCACCAGAAGCATTCAGGGTTTTATTTTCAAATAAATTATTTATCAGTTCAAGTTGCAAACTCACACTATTGAAATGAAAATAGAGCTTATATTAGAGAGGGACTGTGGGTATTACTTATTCTTTTTTCCAAACTGTCTTGAATGCTATTATAATGTTCTCACAATAAAAAAAAAAAGACCGTAGAGATTATGTTAAAAGGTGTGTATGTTTACGCATATACCTATCTTTCTACCTTTACTATGTTTAAAATTCAATACTGATAAGATATGCCAACTGAGTTTTGAAATTGCTCTGAAATTACAGGTTTTGAAATGCATCTGGTACACAGCATATTCTCAACAGATGTTTGTTAAATTGGGTTTTATCTACATCAGGTCTCTTTGCATTAGAAAATGTACTCCCCTAATTATGTTTGGCTAAGGCTAATATTAAAAGATGTTTTCTGTTCCCTGAACACATATTAATAAATGAGCCAAAAAAAAAAAAAACCCTGCACCATTCTGGGGACCAACTACTACAGTCAATGATGACTCTGAGCTAGGAACTACAGAAACTATTCAGCAAGCAGTTGTCTAGAAACCTTGCTAAGTGTTGAACCTAGAAGACAGTCCTTGAACTCAAAAGAGCAAAAAACAAGGCAGGAAGGAGCACTTGTGGACAGTCAACCATGCAAGATTTTAACAAGAGTTCAAGATAAGTACCAACATACCCTCCGGAACCTCTTTTGCACGCATGAGATTCAACCATACTCCAAAGAACTGAAAGCAGGGACACGAACAAGTATTTTGCACCCTCACGTTTATAGCAGCGTCCTTCACGATAGCCGAGAAGTGGAAACGACCCCATGTCCACAGACAGACGCACGGATAAACTAAACAACGTGTATACGTACACCTGAGTATTATTCAGCCACAAAAAGGAATTAAATTCTGACATATGCTACAACATGGGTAAACTTTGAAAACATTATGCTAAGTGAAATAAGCCAGACACACAAGGACAAGTATTGTATGATTCCACATATATGAGATACTCAGAATATGTAAATTCATAGAAACAGGAAATAGAATAGATATTCCAAGAGCTGGGGGAGGGAGGAATAGACAGTTACTGTTTAATGGGTACAGAGTTTCTGTTTGAGATGACAAAAAAAGTTCTGGGAATGGACAGTGGTGACAGTTGCACAACACTGTAAATGCACTTACTTAATGGCACTGAACTAGACACATAAAAAATGGTATATTCTGCCCAGGCTGGGTGGCTCAGGTGGTTGGAGCATCATCCCAAAGAACTATGGGTTCAATTCCCAGTCTGGGTAACATACCTGGGATGCTGGTTCAATCCCCAGCTGGGGTGCATACGGAAGGCAACTGATCGATGTTGCCTTTCATATCAATGTTTCTCTCTCTCTCTCTACTCTGCCTTTCTTCTCTCTCTCTAAAATCAATGAAAACATATCCTTGGGTGAGAATTTTTTTAAATGGTGCTTTTATATTATGTATATTTTACCACAATGTAAAAAAAAATTTAAATCAGAAATTCTTCAAGACACAGGTGAAGCCTCAAACTGTCTCAGCTATCCTGGCTCTTTCTCATCCGATCACTGTGACCTCCAGTGTTAGCTTCTGTGAGCCACTTAACTTTGTTTTAAATAACATCATTTGAAAAATTAATTTGTCATTATTTTATTTGTTCCGTGCAGTTGTAACTGGGGGCATCAATGGCATCTTCATTCCCATTCCCTACCACCTTATACAACGCAGGCATTCTAGTGGAAGCTCTTTTCACCCTCTGGGCTCCATAACCTAAGAGTTTCAAACCATATTGGCTACTACGTCCAAGAGACTTTGAATGTTCAAGGTTATAAGCTTCTTCACTCAAACATCTTGCTTTTCTGTTCACACTATCTGGGCCACTAGGTTTTATTCTCAAACCCATTTACAGAAGTTGGACTTGACACTGTATTATATATAAGTTAAGTACATGTTATGAAAACTGGTCAAATATGAGTGTGCACATTGGGGGAAAAAGCTGTTGATTCTCTGATAACTCAAACACTTTACGGGGGGCTCACCTAAAAAAATACTGTCAATTAAGTGTGAGTAAAACACTTGAAGATTGTGGGAGGCCTCCAATTCACAAACACAGGGGCATTCTGCATTCTGACTATTTCATAAGCACTACATTTATGAAATGAATGTAGAAATTGCAATGAGAAATTTCTGAAATGAGAAGTTGCAGACCTTGCATTTTGGGTGTGGTCTCTGGATATCAATTCAGAGCCCCCCTGAGAACTCCCATCAGTCAACCCCAACCCAAAGTCAACTGTAGCTCAAAGAAAAGGGGCTTTGCTTCTCCATCCAAAAGAATACAGCTGTCCATCTGTCTTTTCTTAAGTGGAAATAAAATACTCAAGGTATGCCTCTGTGTTTTGTGATCAGTCGATTAAAAGACGAGGTGCGAGTCCAAACTGGGCTTCTGAGAGCAGAGGTTCTCTGACCTGTGTAGGTGCAAGAGGCCTGCTTGGTCACAGTGCTCCCCGGTCACATGCACTAGTGGCTGGACCGTGTCAACTGTTTCTACCATCCAGAGTCCCCCTGAGGTCTTCATTCCCTTCACAGATGTCTAAAGCTGCAAAGACTGATTTACAGCTGAGGTTAAAAATAAGGAAGTCCTTTCAAAACCTGTTGTCCTTTGGACACAAATATAAGGAATCAAGCAAAATAATGGCAAGGAGGAAAACCCACACAGAGAGGCCTCCACCAGCTTTGGGAAAGGAGGGCAGGAACTGTGACTAAGGCAGAGCTGAAAACTCCACTGCAGTTCAACCGCTCTTTGGTTTGTGCACTGTTTAACCACAATTTGTACTTAACAAAAAAAACACTAATAATTTGTATATCCTACTCTTTCTGGCACACTTTTATATCCCCATAGGAACAAACTGGATAAAAACAAAATGGAAGGATCGTAGTAATTGCCCACAACACCCATGAGGCTTTAAAATAAGTAGATGATACTGGAAATAGAATAAAGTTGGGAGAAGGTGGATTATAAACTCAATGAAAATCACTGATATAAAAAAATGGTCTTGCCCAGAGGAAAGGAGACAGCACATCCACTCAGGTGACCACAAAGTGAAGGAAGCTGGGTGTTGACCCCAGAACAGCCCCCACTCTATTGCACAGAGGCCTCGTCACCACAACCATTCCTGTCTGCTGTTTCAACACGGTGATCTAGATGCTGATGGGGAGCTCAGCCTCATGTAGGAGCCAAATTCAATGCAAATAAAATAAAAGTATTGAAAGGGAAAGAATATGTTCCCAGGACCCAAAGGGAGTAGCTATCGTTCAGCCTGAAAGGACCACAAAGAGCCCCACGGGGAGGGGCCCTGAAAGCTGAGCCAGGAAGACTGTTTGCACGGGTCCTGTTTGTATGTGTAAGCAAGGAAGGGAGGGGCAAAGGCAAAGTTCTGAAAGTGTGGAGGTATACAGTGATTCAGGAAAAGCTTGTACCAGAAGGACCCCCACCAATGTTTCCACCCCCAACTGTGAGCTTGTAGGATCCAAGGCAAGGTCTGTATCCATCTCTAGCCTCAAAGCCTCACAGAGCACCAGAAATACAGAACGCGCTCAGTGAGAGCACGGGGAAGGAATGACCACATATGGGAAATGTGGGGGTCCGAGACAGGGGAAGATCACTGGGACCATCACCCCCCAGAGCGTGCTTCTCTGATCTAGGGTATCTCCTAACTAGCTTTCTTGAAGGTCAATTTCAAATAACTTTAAACATTCCGGTATATCATACTATATATCATAAAAAAGAAAAAAACTCTCATGCATTTTTCAGGGGAAAAAATATGTTTTCAAAGAAATTGTACTACCTTACAAATACATATTCCAAAACACACCATCCAAATGCCGACTACCTCCAGTCTTGAAAAGACCAAGTCTGAGAACAGTCCTAAATGGATCACATGGATCTGGGCTAATAATTCTGCTATTTACAGAGGATTCTGGGTAAGAGAGACTTCAGATACGTCTTTAACCTTGCAATGCAGAGATTAAAGTACTTATCTAGGTAGAACTCATTAAAATCTACTCAAATTTAGACATGAGGTAAATAATAAGTAGTTGACATGATTTCCTCACTGAATTTTAAAAGTCTTCCACTGCAGTGCTCCTGTGTTGGGACCTGGTAGAATGTAAATTTGTATTTAGCTTTTAAAAAGGAAAGAAATATTCTATTTGCACACCAGGTCTTTGGAAGTAAATTAGGTACAGGATATTTAGTGATCATACAAAATCTGTTTCAATATTTGAGACAGTTTACCATTTAGAGCAATAGCAACATACCACTGTAAAATGACCCAAATTTTGTCATTAAACTGACTTTCAAATTTCTAAAATTTCTAAAATTTGAAAGTCAGTTTAAAAACGTCACAAAAATAACAAAAACTTCACTGCAGAACAGTATTTGAAAAAGCAGCTCCTTAAGCACATTTCAATATTGTCTAAAGATTATGAACTAATTGACAGAAAAAAACCGAAGGTCAGAGCAATAAAAGCTGACACTTTAGTCATTAATGGCAAAGAGAGACAGCCCAGTAACAAAGCAAGCACTTCTGAAGCATGTCTTCATTGCCAACATGGTAACTGAGCTCCTGCCATTTGGCCTGGGTGGAGCTGGGACGGGGACACAGAGCTGGGGCTCCCAGCCCAGTGGGGAAGAAAGTCACACAGATGACTACCACACAATGAAGCAAGCACGGGCCGAAAGGGAAACAGAGGTGGTGGGCAAGAAGAGGGATCGGGAAAAGGATTCCTAGAGCTCGAATTAGAAAATGCATGTGTCCTGGACAAGCTTCAGGATGCAGGGGAGACAGGTCTATTAGGTGGGAGGACCACCAGAGCAAATGCCACAGACCTGGTCCGGTGCGTGTTGAGGAGCCTCAGAATCCTCCAGTCACTACAGCAGAGGGGTGAGGCTAGGACCACCGTAGCACCTCTGTCATGGTAAGGGGGTGGACCTGTCTGATGGAGATCTATTAAGGTCTGTTTTGGGGGAAGCCCTCTGGAAGCAGTAAAGGATAGCAAGGACATAACTGGAGACAGGACAGCTAGGACAACTAGATCCTGACAACCAGATCCAGCATTAAGCCGGAGGTGGTGGGGACCAAGAGGAGAGATGGGTGTTGACTAGGTGAGCAATGGGCCTCAGGGTAGGCTGCATCTGGGCAGTGAAGTGAGAGGAAGGAGAAAAGCCATCCCTGTTGTTGGCTTAAGTGATGGGGAGATGGGTGCCAATAGACTGGAGGAAGAACAGCGAGTGGATGGCAGCTGGAAGGTTCTGGAAATTGCTGGGGGGTGGGGAGGGTTTGTAGGGGAGGTCAGAGCCACAGACATATTCACAAGGGTTGCTAATGGGGGTATCCATGAAGTCACTCAGGGAGGGAGTGAAAAATACAAAGGATAAAGGGGCAGAGAAGAAAAAGACACGGCCCGAGGTGGCTGGAGTAGGGTAGGTATGACAATGACTGAGAACCAGGAAATTCCAGGCTGGATGGTACAGAGGGCCTTCTAGAGGGACTACAGAATCTCTGAAGACATGGCAGCAGGCAGGGGAGCAGAGATGGACAGAACCAGCCCCACAGTCCTCAGCACATGGGAGGATGGGTCACTGACAGCAGTGGAGGGGCAGAGTCATGTGACTGACGCCACCCACTCCCATCCCCAGTTGCACGTTACAATGGCCAACCTCCCAGCCCCACCTCATGCCAACCACAGCGGAATCTCTGATGGCACTGCAGCCGTGGCGTGTGGGGGAAGAGGAGCTCAACTGTGTGTGCTGGTGGGGGGGGGGGGGGGCAGCAACTTTGAGTCCAGTTGTGAGGAGGAAGAGGGCGGAGGACTCTCGGAGTCGGTGAGCAAGGAAGGTGACTAATGGTCGAGTGGAAGACACGGTGGGTGAACAAAGGCGGCTCAGATAAAGAGTTGGGGGGTGAATATCCACAGAGGCAGGTAGCCAGGGAGGACAACACAGAAGCAAGGAATGGGAGTCAGGGACAGAGAGAGAAGTGACTAGCAGAGAAAACTGCTGAGCAGGCCTGCCAGGGGCTGCTAGGTGCTGATGCATGTGGCCATGAGGTGCCTGACCCCATTCAGGCTCAAAGGCACCAAGGGCAGGGGGGAAACACCATTTTACGACCCTCTTTCTTTGGACCTACTTTTTTCTGGAAAACAACATTGGCACAAAGGAGCCAGTGAGACCACATTTCCCATGGGCACCTGAGGAAGGTGGTTTACCAGGCTCTCTGGTGCTAGAAAGGGGTGTCCCTTGACATATGGGGCGCCCTTCTTGAGGGAGACAGGGTCAGCTGTACCACCCCCAGCCCACCTTCTCCCTCCCTCACCTTTCTGTGGGTTTGCAGCCTGGGTGGACTCACCTGTGGCTTGGGGCCTTCCTGCCTCTGCTGCTGAGCGTGGTTTCCTCCTGGGGGCCAAGTCAGGCCCTCTATTTTCTGCCTTAACCACATAGACAAACCCAGCACTAATAAATCACCTGTGTTGATCACACCTTTCCTGTGACATTTGCATTTCCTGCTTTTCTGGCGGTTACTGCGATCCCAGGGCGACTCATGCAGGCCTCCCGCTCTGCTCTAAAGCTTCCCCCACTCAGACCCCTCCATACCGTCCCCTGGCAGCTTCCCTGCAGTCAAACCCTCAGTGCCTTCCTTCCACCAGTTCCCAATTCACAAGCATGCCCTCTGGTGGCCAGAGGAGACACCCTCACTGCAGGTGGGAGAAGGGATAAGGTGGGGGATAAATGGTGATGGGGGAAAAAGCTTAAAAAGAGAAGATGCCCTTAGGCTGCTTTGCCTTTGGAAAAGCACACTCAAGATCAAGGGGACATTAGAAGTTCTACAGGCATCTGAGAAAACTTACTAAGAGGACCGAACAATAAAGCTTCAAGCTTCCAATAAATGTCGTTTAAAGATGGGACATCTGTCCAAGCTTCTCTCAAAGTGGAGGGGAAAAAAATCAGTGATTGTTTGGTGTCTGCTAAGATATTTAATATTTGTACATTTGAGATGGAATGCATCTCTACAAGGTCTTGCTCTTAAGCATTTAGTGGAGGATGTAAGGAAAAACGCACTGATGGGACAGAAGTTCAGCATTCTGAATCTCGGGCACGACACTTGTGTTCCCTAGGCCTCAGTATCCCATTCTGAAAAACTACAGAGAGATCATTAAAAGCCATCAAAAGCTCCAAGATTCTGTAGTCAAAAACTCAGCCTATAAAAGGGTCAAGATAAAGCTCCTTATAAAAGATCCACTTGGCTGGACATAAAAGGTACTCAACTATTTGTGGCAAGCATGAATAGCAGTGATTCTCTTATGATAAAAATAATACAACTAATCATCTGTTTGTTTTTAAACTGCTGTTTGAACACAGAATTGGAGTAAGAGCCTAAACACAGGACTTGATCCCTGGCTCTCGCATCGTACAAAGGGAACAACTGTGGAGACACATGTATCACTCGGCACTGAAAGGACCTTGTTGATGGCATCTTCTGCAAAATTTCTTCTAGATATGCACACATCACCGGCGGCAAAGGCTTTCATAGGGCTGCTTAATATATTTCCTCCTCACTCATCCTAAGAAAAATACAACGCCATGTTTGAGGAAGCCGGACTTCCCCTTTTGATCGCAGCCAAAGATATGCACAGACAGGAAGCCTTTCTCCACCATTATGAAGTCGATCTTTGGGGTGTCAGATAAGGTCTGGACTTGACAAGCACAATGTATTTGGATCCATCCCTGCAGCAAAGAGGAACTTTCTCATTTCCAGTTGGTTTTCCCAACAACCCAGAACAGCTCCTATTGTAAATACGTAGATTTCCATGTTTTGAGTTCTGGAAAGCACTTACTGAAAGCTAAACCAGATAAGAAGCACTAGGAATTTGAATCCAATAAACAGACCAAGACCCTCACCACCTGTGAAATTTGAGATGCAGGTCGGGGAACTCTTGACTTCTTTCAACATTTATTTCCTTTACTTACAGAAGGACTGAAGAGCTAAGTAAAAAGTCAAGATGAGCATGGCCAAGGTCATCTATGCTAGTCAAAGGCCAGCTCCCCCCCCCCCCACCCCACGGAGACCTACCAAGCACCCTGGAAGAGCCTTCTGTGTGTGTGTGTGTGTGTGTGTGTGTGTGTGTCTCACCTCCAAGCAGACCCCCCTGGCTGTACCAGAGAAAGGGCTGTAGCCGGATCCTCCCCAGATTTTGCAGAAGGACCTGTCAAGTGTAAACCCCCTCCCCACTAGCACCCTCCTGGACACGTGTGGCGGAGTGTGCGCAGCGCTCCAGTGCTAACTAATCACCCTACCATGTCCTGCTACCAGGAAACCGACACTTCCTCGAAGTGTCCATTCCCAGGCTCAGGAGAATACCTGAGGTAGTGCTAGTGGCAAGTGAAGACTCTGAAAAGTCGAAATGCATGGCTCCACAGGCTCCAGTTCCAACTCTACAGCAACTCATTCCAACGACATCAGAGGAAATGCCAGCAAAGCTGGGGACTAGCTGGTCAACATTTGCACACACAAATATAAATTTATACCAACTGAGCACTAAATTTCTTTCATGTGGTAAAATACACATAATGACATCTACATTTTAACCACTGACGTTCGAGCTGAGTGGCACTAAGTGCAGTCACGATGTCGTGTGAGCATCACCACTAGGCATCTCCAGAAGTTTTGCATCACACCAACGTGAAACTGCCCGAACCCCCACCCTGTTCCACCACCAGCCCCGGCTCCTGGCCACCACCACTGACTGTCTCTGTGAATTACTACTCTAAGGATCTCATATAAGGCAAACCACACAATATTTGTCCTTTCGTGTCTCACTTATTTAACTCGGAATATTATCTTCCAGGATCATCAGTAGCATGTGTCAGAATTTCCTTTTTAAAGCTGAATGATATTCCATTGTACGTACATACCACATTTTTGTTTATCCGTTCATTCTGATATCTGGGCTGTTTGCCTGAGGCATGTTTTAAACCCAGTCTTCAAATGTGATCTACACTTCTGAAAGGCTTCTCTGATTTCCTAGCTCTAAAAAAAAAATGCTAGGAATTATACTTGGCTTAAATAGATATTTAAGCTAATTCTCACCATAATGGGTGAATCAATATATTTTACTAGTGGATATACTCTAAATCCTGCTTTTAATGGACCTGTCACAAAGGGAAATTGCACCTTCCCCTCCGTTCCATATAGAGAGCAAACAGAACATATTTTTTCCTTCTGCTTCCACTTTCAAAATGTCATTTTATAGCCACAAGGGTGGGGTTTTTTTATACCAAAGGAAGTAAAAACAAAAGTAATAACAATAATATCGAAAAGGAATTTCATCCGAGGCAGCTGCCAGAGAAGTGGCCGGCACTGAGGACTGGCAGACAGACTTTAACCAGCAGGGCAAAATGGTTTAGCTGCAGCTCTGGATAACCGGCCGAGGCAAGGCCCCTTTCTCATCTTTTTTTCACAGAGTAAGCAGAAACATACAGGGAGCCCCTTTTTATTTGCCTTTGTATTACCTTGCCACAGGTGAGGTTCCGTTTTTTAGGTGCTAGAGAGAGCCAGTTTCTGGGAAGGCAGTGGATGAGCTTTTAGGGTCTGCACTGAATTTAAAGGACTAGAACTAAGATTGAGGGGAAGAGCGTCCCTCCCAGGAGGGGGTCCTATCCTAGAGAAGGGGGAGGCTACACTTGGGTGGAAGGCAGAAGAAACTGGTTTTGGCTGGCCTCAGTGTTCCCATGAAATGCAAAGCTGACTCTCCTTGGGACAGGTCTTTAGGGGCCTCTTAGCAA
Source organism: Tonatia bakeri (assembly GCA_004024845.1). NCBI lineage: Eukaryota > Metazoa > Chordata > Mammalia > Chiroptera > Phyllostomidae > Tonatia > Tonatia bakeri. Next base: position 74,439 of record PVIA01000347.1, read on the forward strand.
CTTAACTCTCAAAATGGTTAAGAAAAAATAATATGTAGATACATGGACAAAGCAAATTTGGCAAAATGTTAACAATCAGTGAGTCTAGGTGAAGGGTACCCTGGAGTCCTTTGTACTACTCTTGCAACTTTTGTAACTTTATTTAGCAGTATTTTCAGGTCCAGAGGCAAGCTCAGGGACTGGAGGTGAGGGTGCAGCTAAAGCAGCAGTAATACAAGGAAAAGGTGTGGGGTTTGGAGCCAGACACCCATGGATTCCAATCCAAGGTACCTGACACTTTGGGGAAGCTACTTGACCTATCCAAGCCTCAGTGCTGACATCTCTAAATTGGGGGTAAAATATTTCAGGATTCTTACGTCATCTCTAAATCTTTTATGTGGCCTGCACTCAATAAATGGCCCCGTTACTACTACTGCTGTAATTACCATGCTCGATAGCAGCAAAGGCGGGAGAGAGAGAATCAGAGAAAATAGAGGGCCACCTTGGGATCCAGGATGGACAGGGAAGCAGGGGGCTGTGGGGGTGGGGGGCAGGTATGGAATGAGGAGTAAAATGGTTATCTAATGAAGATAAATAAAATAAAGAACCTAGGCACCAAAACATAAAATCATAGCCATTCATGCTATCAACACTCCAGGCCAGCTCAGCAGATTACAGCTCTGCTGACACCAAGAGAGAAACTGTGTTTATGACTTTAGCTCCAAAACTTACCGTGTTTGGTACATCCACTTAATCTAACTGCAGTTTACAACAGTATCACAGGTTTAACCTCAAATGTAAAAAAACAAACAAAAAACCACGCATCAATCAACTAATTTGACAAATTAGTTAACAGATAGTCAGTTCCTCTATTAAAAGCAAGATTCCAACAAATATGTCAGCATCTTTACCCTCAGGTCTTGAAACGCCTTATCTTAAAAAAAAATTTGGGCCCTTACTCTCAATATATGTATTTTTATAAATTAAACATGTGTAGGCTATTGGCAATCCTTCTATGAAATATCAACAAGGCTTACTTAATGTCTTATCTGAGACCGATGTCCCACCTTGAAGCTGTTGCCCCTGGAAGCTTAACCCTGTGCTTTCACTGTCTAGAATAGGAATGAAAAACTCTAGCTTTGCCTAGGCCAAAATGAACTGACTAAAATAAGGCAAAGAAGTGCATCTGTTTTTCTCTTAGACTTGGAAGTGGGTGCAAAGAATATGATGCCCCAACATCAACTCTGTGAACCAAGCAGGCAACTCTTCTTGGAAGCCCTGAGTGGGGAGGGGACAGTAGTCATTCCCCTGGAAACTCCCTGGGGGCCACCTTTACCACTCTGGCTGCTGGCTTCTTGGCCATGCATTATGAATACCTCCGAGATCAGAGGATTTCTCCTTTCTTGTGTCCTTGGAATAATAATACTTCAGAACTTCTCTAGGGTGTTCCGGAGGCCAGACCCCAAATTAGAAACAAGTTAAAAGATTTTGCTACCACTGTGCAAGGGACCTACCTGCCTTTCCAGTAGTACGATTATATGTTGCTAGCAACTGTCTCATCAGTAAACCTCACCAGGTGACGCCTCTATCACTGCTGCACACATTAACCAGCCCCACAACTTAGGGGTAAAGATGAGGCCGCGCCCTCCCCTGCTTGCCATCACCCATTCATCCAAAAGTACTTCCTGAGGGCTCGCTACGTGCTGCACCCTGAGCTGCAGTGAACACGGCAAGGTCTCTCCCCCACATGGAGCTATATTTAGCTCCACCACTGGGAAATAAACTACTACACAATTATATAATTACAATGTGATGAGTACAAAGCAGTGCACTGTACAAGGAGAACTGAGCTCGCCTACCCTGGGGGGTCAGAAGGCAACATATAAGCTGGGAGCAGAAGTGCATTAGGAGGCCCAGGGGGCAATGCGGTGCCCCTGGCAGTGCTGGACGGAGCAGCGCGAGCAGTGCACCTTCAGGAGTAAGAAAGCACGAGCGCACAGGGTGAGGCGGGTACCATGTGCAAAGTGGAGCTGGGAAGAAAACCCTGGAGGCCCTGATTTGGATCTGCATGCACGAATTTATTCTAAGAGCACTGGGTTTGAATCAGAGAGTCTCAATCATATTTTCCTTCCTAAACACCACCTCTAGAGGGGCTTTCCAGTCCCCTCTCCCATGCACACCGGCGTTTTCTGAAGGTCTCTGGCAGCCTCTACTGAGGCACTGTCCCACAGTACTGCAGTTGTCTGTTTTCCTGTCTGGACTAACTGAAACTCTATCTTCTTAGCACAACAGAAGGAGAACTGAGAACCCTCTCTGACACTCAAGAGACCACAGGAGCTTTAACTTTAAAAAAAATATTTTTTTTAAGATTTATTTATTTATTTATTTATTTTTAGAGAGTGGGGAAGGGAGGGAGAAAGAGGGAGAAAAACTTCAGTGTGTGGTTGCCTCTCTCGTACCCCAACCTAGGCACCTGGTCTGCAACCTGGGCATATGCCCTGACTGGAAATCAAACCAGCAAACCTTTAGTTTGCAGGCCAGTGCTCAATCCACTGAGCCACACCAACCAGGGCAAGAGTTTTAACTTTTTAACTATCACAGCCCAATGCTGTGACAAAGCCCAGTAGGTTTTGCATATACTCTAGACCAGTGATTCCCAAACTTTAGCCTGTCCCAGAATCACCTGGAGAGCTTATTAAAATGCATTGATGGGTCCTGCTCCAGAATTTCCAATTTCAGTACTCTGGGTGGGGAGGGAGGGTGCATTTCTGACACATCCCAGGTGATGCTGCTGCTGGTGGTTCACGCTCCACAAGACAGGCAGGTGACAGAAGAAACCTATGGCATTACTGTAGCAAAAAAAAATTTTTTTTTACCAGTATCTGTATCTTGGAACTCAAAGCAAACCTGCAAAAACAGATTGTCTTGAGTGAGCAAATCTGCCTAGCTTTTACACCTAGAAATCGGCCTCACACTGGGTCCCCCTGACAAGCTTTGGCAGCCATTGGGGCACAGATTTCTCAAATCCCCAAGCTTTAAAAGTGGGAAATGTTGCAGAATTCACCAGTCACAGCGACAGGCCTCTGCAACAGTGACACTGGGTGGCAAAGACAACTTCTGCAGCACATCAGACCTCAATCTGTGCACTCCATCTGAGGGCCCAGGGTGCGGGTGCACGTCCACGGCCCATGCTAATCCAGTCAGGGCCTCTGGGTCCCATTTGCAGGGGGTGAGACTCAGAAAAAATAGCACAGCTTCTCCTCCACTGTAGGTGCCCTTGCACACAGCCCTCTCAAATGTCAGGCATTTCTTAGTGAGCAGTCCCATACCATTTCACTGATTTCCTAAACTGCTAATCAGACAACTGCAGTGACCGTTAATTCTACAGCCAATTTTGAATTAACAAAATAAAAAAATAATTAGACCAAAACAATCACATTGGTCTGAAGACACACAAATGGGCAAAATTAGTTTATTCCTATTTGCTGCAACATTCATCAGAATGCTTGTTGGTCAATTTGCTTCAAGAGTGTTCACTTTTCCCTTAATTTTTCTTGGGTGACATCCATTCAGAGCAATACATTAAGCCTGCTAGCCTTCTGCAAAGAATTCCTAACGACCAGCCCTGTGTCGGAGATGATTTCTTCTCAACCTCTTTGTAGAAAACAAGAGGGAATATCTGAAAATGATCTATCTGTATTTCCCAGGATTTTAAAAAAGATTTCCAGTATGTCCATTGAGAAAGTTTTATTTCTTCCTTCAATGGCTCTAGAACAATGTCTATCCCTGAAAGAAGGGCAAAGTGAGGCCTCTTCTAAAATTGTAACCTTTCAGTATGTAATTTAAACCAATGGCCAACTGGAGGAAACTCAAGTTGGAGGAAAGAAATTTAATATATTTGGAACTCTAAATTAATATTATGTCAAGCCCCGGCAGCCTTTTTTTTTCAAATCACTATAATTAGAAATATGCAAATGTTTCACTGGGGAAAAAAACTGAAAGCAAAAAAATGCACCTAATTAAGTAATGGTTTTATCTTTATTAGATGGTATTAAAAGTATAAGTGAGGCTGAAAGTTTTTAAACTACAATGGCATTATCTCCTTCAGAACTCAAGAAATATCACACCAAATAATGGCAAAAAAATCTGTCACTTTTGATACATTTTCCTCAGGAAAAAAATAGCTCAGATATGGGCTTCCTGGTCCTCAGATGATTTCGACCTTTCCATTTTGTCACAAACCGTCAGTTTAGGAAGTTAATGCTACACCGGCCACCAAGTGTTCCAGTTTTCAGACAGTGACAACCCCTCACTTTTCTCTCTACAACACATTTTTCATAACTGCTTTTGGAAGAACACTGTTTTTTAAAGACAACTACCAGTGATTTAACGTTTCAAGACTTGGCTGCTTTGGTCCCCACTCGGTAGACTCAGAGGTTACCAAGTTTTACGTTAGAAAGTCCCCAGAGACTCCGGGCAAGATGGTGGAGGCAGCATAATGACTGAATCTCCCCGTCCCACCCCGACTCCTACCTTAAAAACAGACAAATAGAGCAGAACCAACATGGACAACACTTCTAGGTGAAAAGGTCTTCCCACGCCCCGTGAGCTGTGCGAGGGCGAGGGGGCGGGCTACCACCAGCTTCCGGAACTGCCCTGAAGCAGTTCCGGGCTGCAGAGCCCCGAGGGCCACTCCGGGGACACGCCCACACGCTGGCGGAGGGCTTAGCAGGAGAAGGGCCTGTGACCCGCGCACGTCTAATTGTGCTGGAATGTTCTGGGTAGGGGAAATCTGATCCCTGTGAACTAACGAACTAGGACAGCCCCGGGTGGAGGAGAAATTGCTGGGGATGAATCTAAGATGAGGAAAACAGGGACAAAGGGAAGATTCAGATGGCCTGGGGGAGGGGAGGTGAAAATGGGGACACAAAAGGAGTAAGACCTCAGGATGCAGAAAAGTGAGTCCACATTTTTAACCACCTCATGAAAACAGTGTAAGTGGGTCCTCTAGAGCTCTGACGCTGGAAAAAGCTCTGCTAAAAATATAGGAAAAGTCACGATGAATGACAGAATAGAATCACAGTTTAATTCCAAATAGTTACTTAAGGAAAAAATAAGAGACAGAATGACAGCCCTAGTACAAACAATAAAATCATGCCAGAAAGACACAAAACAAATGAAAACTATAACCTAATATTTCAAAATGAACTAAAGGAAATTAAATGAATGAAAGAAGCTATGAAGGGCAGCATAAATCAGAACTTTAAAAACTCAGAAATGAGTTGACTGGAGAAACTAAGGGTTAGAAAACAGATAAAGAACTAATAAAAGAATTAGAAAAAAGTCATTTTAGAAATGAAGGGTAAATAAAAAAGAAAACAAAAGCAAATAAAATAGTGTCTTACAAGAATTAGAAGATTGAAAGAAGGAATTTTTTTTTTTAATTCAAACAAACTATGAAGCCATTAAAAGGGTTTGAGAGGAAGTGATTGATACAGAAGACTGGCAAAGAAGATCTAACATACACATAATGGGAATTCCCAAAGCCAACAGAGAACAGAATACGAATAGCTGTACTATAAGAAAACTGCACTAGAAAAGACACTTGATTTTACATATTAAAGTGGCACATCATGGCCATCCTGAGCAACCAACTGGACTTCAAGGAGTAACGGTAAAAACCATCCCTTCAGGTATTTGGGCAAACATACCCAAAGCTAAATGTAAAGGAAAGAAAATCAGTTTGTCAGCTGACTTTGACAACACGTTATGGCAAAAGTCAATATAGTATTAAAGGTAGCTGAGCAAAAAAAAGATGGGCCAAGGATTTATATATCAGCAAAATTTATTTTAAGTGGAAAGGCTACAGACAACTGGTTGTAAATGCATAATTCAGAAAATACTTCCCATGAGTTCTTCCTGAGGCATCTATTAGAGGCGCTTCAGAAAATGGTTAATTGTATGTTATGTGAGTATAAAATCAAAGATCAAACATGAATAGGACCAAAACTCCAAATCACGAATTCATAGGAAATGCAGAGAACAGAGAAATGCAATCAGCAGAATTTAGACCATGAAAAAATGCATGGGACAAATCCTGTTTCTTCAACAAAAAACGGGAAAAGAATCTATAAATAAAAAAAGGACTTAAACATCCTATCAACCAATTGTAATATGTGGATCTTGTTTGGAGCCTATCAAATGTTTATATATCTTATACTTTTTTTAACAGAGAAAAATGTGAATGCTGAATACTCAATGACACTGTGGAGTTATATTGATTTGGAAGGGTGTGACACTGGCATTATCATTATTTTAGGGACAGGACTTGGTATTTTAGAGCTACATACTGAAAATATTTACAGATATAATTCTGTGGTGCTTGAGACATGCTTCGAAATAACGAGGGTGCCGTAGACAAAGGCAAAGCAGAGAGACTGGTTGCTGATCCAGCTGGTGAAGTTGGATGCTGAGTGTACAAGGGTGCACTACCCTATTCTCCATGTGTGAAATGTTCCCATAATAAATAAATATATATACTAAGTGAAGGTGAAGTTCAATTCCTTCATCTTGAAATAAAATGACTGGTCATAGGTTTTCAAACAACCCAGGAAATAGCCTAGAAGTTATAGGTCCCCTACCTTTTTTTTTTTTTTTGGTCTTTTTAACCATTCCCTAGTCTCAACTGATAGCAAATTTAAACGGGGTCTATTTAAATTTAGGCCCTGAAAGTCTCACACCAAATTATAGGTACTAACCAAAAATGATTATGCCAGATAAAAAATATTCTCTGGCTTAGAAACACTAGAGTCTTTCCTCAAACCTACAGCAAGTACTTGAAAGCAACTGATGGAATTCTTAAGTACCCCTAGTTGTAGTCCTAAAGCTGGTAGTTTCATCAAAATCGTTAACTGACATCCCACCAAACAGCTGAGGAATCCCCTTAATGCCCTCAACCAAAGCTCCGTCATGCCGGGCACACCTTCTTGCCCATAACTCAAGAGGCTACCACTTACATCCCTACCCGTCTGTATCTGGGATTTCTTCCTACCAGTACCCAAAGGCAGTGAGAGTCCTGTTCTGTGCCCTGTCGTTGACAGAGAAGGACCTTTCCAGTCCCGAGTATTTCCACCATGTCAGTTCTCACTTGGGGGAGTCAGTCCTTGATTTGAATCTGAGCAGCTTATCACTTCATGGGACCCACAAAGGCCACCCTAAAGCTATAATGGAAAAAGTCAGACGAAGTCAACCACGTCACCTCACCCAGGCCAGCTAGTGACAGGAGAGTGGAAACATGATGGGCGGTATGCCTGACGGTGGCTAACTGGCACTCTGCCAGACCCAGAGTGCTGCTGGTAGAACAGTCACTATTGAAACCAAAGATGGTCCGATATTAACAAGAAAAAGGTGAAATGATCTAAAAAGGTGGTACAGATCCTTCAGTTTTGGGAGACATTCTGAAGAGCATTCAGCCTGAACCCCTGAAGCATCTGTCTCACTCTGGTATGTTCTGGGGAAAAAAAAATTGTTCCAAACAAAAAACTTTGGCACATGAGCGGCTCTGTGAAGCCCTGAAAGGGAAGACACCGGGTGTGCACACTTATTCAGCGCCCTTCGGCGAACCCTCCAACAGAATACCTGCTCGGGAGGCGCAGGGCTCTGAAATCACAAAGGCTGGGGCAGTGAAACGCTCTACCAGCCGAAATGCGCAGCCTTTCTGAGGGCAGGACTGGTGGCAGGTCAGACTCCAGTGACAAACATCTCACAAAGCTCCTGCTGAGTGAGCACCTGTCCATCCCTGTCCTCTCCCCAGTCTCCTGGTTTGCCTCCTCTGGCCCTTCCTTCCCCATCCTAAACCCAGTCCCTCCCAACCCTGAGAAACCTTGCTTTCTCCGTTCCCTTCCTCAATTAACCATAACACAGAACTGAAATAACACTAAATTAAGCTGCTTTCTATGAGTCCCTAGACTATTTTTTTTTTCTGGGCTCTCTGGGGGCCCGGGCTCATGAGAACAAGAATTCACTAAAGCCTAAGCCCCAAGAGGACAAGGGTTTTTACCTGGTGTGCTCAGTGCTTTGGTAACACCCCACTCAATGCTTTGATAGTTACTTGTGAACACATCTAGAAGTCCTGGTATCGGGGTCAGTTTCAAAGACACTAGAAGGGACCAGCAGGATGAAGCTGTAAATCTCAAGCACTGCCGTGGTGTTGCTGGAGCTGCTGTTCCAGGTCCCTCGTGCGGACAGAGAAGCCGAGGGCCCCTGCCTGGGACTCCCCTCACCTGAGGGCAAGGGCCTCATGTGGGCCCCTCTGCATCCCGTCCCTCTGCCAGCCTCTCTTCAGAAAGCAGTCGTTCCAAAAACTATCCCTCGAAAATGCTGGAATGTAAATTAGGCTACACATTCAGATCTACTAAAAAATGCATAAACCCGTCTACATATGCTACTAGTTTATTTTAAAAAGCAGGAGAGGAGGGGTTGGTTCAATGAAACTCATGAATCCTGGTTGAGCTAAAAATCTGTCTATTTCCCGGCAGTAAATGTACCAACTACACTAAAATAACTAGAAAAACACTTAAACATCCCAATTAACCATTTGCAAGTAGCTATGCTAAGGACATACTTTGGATTAAGAATCCTGGTTTAATTTAATGACAAAATGCTAAAGGCCAGCCCATGTGGTTTTACCAGGCTATTTCTTAAGGTGAAAATCTTCCTCAGGTACATACTCAGCTTTAGTCATTAGAAAAGAAACCTACATTGTGAAGTTTAGAATGGAAATACATTTAAAACACTTTACAAACTAAAAAACTGTCATCACTTTAAATCTACCCAGTCTTTCCAAGTAGAATAATCCTCAACTTTTTTAAAACATTGTCTTGTTTTCTTAACATGCACTAGCCAAATAACAAACAGCCAATGCCACCACCTACCTACCACAATTTCAAAATCAACAGTTTTCCACAGGAGCCAAATCTATATCAGATCCCTATCTATAAATACTTCCAGTACAAAGAAATACCAAGCCCTGACCAGTGTGACCCAGTTGGTTGGGCATCATCCCACAAATCAAAAGGTTACCCATTTGATTCCCAGTCAGGGCACATGCCTAAGTTGAGGGATTGATGTTTCTCACATAGATGCTTCTCTCCCTTTCTCCCTCCCTTCCCCTTGCTCTTAAAAAAAAAAAAGGAGAGATATCAAATAATTTCCAAAGTTCTTTGTGATAACACATCTATTGTTCTACCTCTGCTAAGTAATCCCTCTGTTTAGGGCTCTACAAAGGTCATTATATGTAAATTACTGGCAGTTCTGGGTCGTTTTGAAGTTTTAACACCCTCTGAAATTACCTGAGTCACCTGGGCGGAGGCCCAAATGCAGCTGGGTGGCTCACTTCACTAAAAAACTTAAAAGATACACGCAAAGGAGTAAAGATTCCTCCTCTTTTCATTTTCCTTATTATTTCCCCCGCTTGGTCAAGAACAAGGCTTTCCTTGGCAAGTCATCACTCACACCTTTTCCTTAAATGATAGACTTGTGCTTCCCACAAACAGCCTTTCAGCAGTGAGCAGTAGCCAACACCCCTAATTACTTTCCAGTGCAAACCTGGGGCGCCCAGGGCAGAACCCCAAGATGTCCTAAGCAACACAGGGCCTTTATCAAGGCTTGGGGGTTCTGCTTGGTGCTGGCTTGGTTTGAGGGTTTGTTGTTGTTTTACAAATGATCTTATGCAGACTGCTGCATACCCAGCTTATCACTTAACTAAATATTTACAATCTGTTAATAAGCATCTACTGTAACCTGTTATCTCAGGTGGGGGTGATGGGGTGGGCAGGTTGGGCACTATAATTAGCCCTGGACCTAAAAACAACACGAAGTACATATTCTCGGGAGGGACCTGCTCTGAATTTGAATTGTACATATATGTAAAACATGCAAAAGTGTGATCTGTACTTTTCCGTTTGTTCAAGTTACTTCTGAGTAAGCAACTAATTGACCACATTACACTTACACAAATCTCATCACATACAGCATTGTAGGAAACACTGCAATTATTGAAGAATATAAATGCAAGTTCCCTAAAAACTATCCTCTCTCATCTTCCACTAGTCTCTGCAGGGATTAGTTCTATAGGAGGCTTTTTGCTAACTGCAACCCTTTGCTTGTGCTGTTAACACCTGGACCAGTTCCTGTCCCACTCTTCAAGATACAACTCAGGTGCCAGATCTTCCTCTCAATCAGCCATTCAATTCATAAACTGACGGCCGTTTCTCCAAGCCAACGGTAGTGCATGCCGGACCAAGACTGTTACTTAATTATTACAAATCTTACTACGTTAGCATCTCCCCAGCACTTACCTGCCCAGATCCTAGGCTCTTTACAGGCAGGGACTGCATCTGAGACTGCATCATACACTTCACCACGACAGGCGAACTGGTCTAAACAACCAGTAGCTGCTGACGTGCCATTTCATTTCTACCACCTTCCCCTACTGGACCCCTGACTGCTCTCCCACATGCCACTGAGACATGAGCTCGGAATGACCAAAGGCAAGAGGACAGGTGGGACGGGAATTCAGAGCGCTGGGGTAAGCCACCCGGGGAGCAGTCCATCCCTGAGTATTCAAGGGGACAGCACTGCATGCTTACAGGTCTTTTCCCTCTCCCCGCAGCACAGCTGGCTCCTTCTCAAATGATCAGTCAGTCGGGCGGTCACAAAGCACAGTTTTAGGTTAGGGATAATAATGATGGAGGATGGATTTCTCCAGACCTCCAACTTCCTTTTGTTTTTCTTATTTTGACATCAGCTTAAGCTATCACACTGCACAGTTCATTCTGTGGTTAGAGGCTAGATGTCCCCCACCTCCAACAGATCAATAACCAACCCCCTTTTAGGCTGTGGGTTCTTTATTGGCTATTTTCAATATAGCCAAAAATTGTGAGGAGAGTAGTGCATCATGTTAGAGTCTATCCGCGGTTTATGAGAAACACTCTATCCTGGCCCCGGCCGCGACCAAAGACAAAGAGCAGGTTATTTTACACAGAAGGGTTTCAGACGGGCCGTGAAAGGGCCATCAGTCTGACCAAGGTGGGCAGGACCTAACCATCTCAGAATGAAAATTATTTGGCTTTCCTCATAACTGCAGTGAAGACCCTATAACTAGTCCCAATCAAAGAATTTTCCTTAAAAAAATCTTAATTTTCTGCTGGGGCAATTTAAACTGCTCTCACTTTGTCCCATCCTTCACTCACACATTACAGATATTCGAGGACTGTCATGCACTAAGGTGTGCTTCATCCCATCTTCTCCAGGCTTAATAACCCCAGTGTAGCTGCCTGCAAACGGCCTGCTTCCCAAAGCTTTAATTAACTCTATGTCTTCTTCTGCATCCAGAACGCCCATTTTGTCCTCCAAGAAACCAATAAGTACACTTTTTTAAAGTAAATACTAATGCTAAGTATTTACTTCTCGTGAAAATTTACTTTTTATTATATAGATGCTAAACACATAATTTTTTTCAGTTTTGAGGGTTTTTTAAATTTTTTTAACACATCATTCCTTATTAATTCCCAACTTCTACCATAATGTCATTGAGTCATGTTCTGTGACCTGTGGGGTTTAGTTTTGTTTTTTGTTTTTGCATGGACCTGACCCTACGAAGAATTTCATGCGTGTTTGCCACCTGTGGAATTGAGTGTAGCCAACAGCTAATCAATGTGCAAACACAACATCCGGTCCCCTGCCCACTACCAGTGCAGCTGCTGCTCCTCTGGGCTTTATTTCCGCTAACTCCTGGGTACCAGCAGCGCTCCCAGTCCCACACACCCGCTCCCAGTCCCACACACCCGCCGTGACTCCCACACCCCTGTCCTCGGTCTCGGTCTCGTCGGGGCCTGATACATCCCAGGTGCCTGTGAATGTGCCAGCTGAGTTAAGTCTGCACCTTCTTCCTCTTTCTCTTAAGTACCACCCCTTCTTTCCAGGGCACGCACCCTAGCACCAAGGGCCTCACCCCTTCATCCAAAGAGTCAGATCACCCCTGTGCCCAGCTCCGCACCAACACACAGCTCTCAGCCATGGAATTCACTGTCCTGAAATAGGGTCCTCAGAAACTCTCCCCTAGGTATTGATACACCTATGTTCATAGCATAATCACTCTTGATAGCCAAAAGAGGGAAGCCGCCCAAGCATCTATTGATGGGTGAATGCATAAAATGTGACATATTCAGGCACATACATACACAAACGACATGTGCTACAACATGGATGAATCTTGAGGACACTATGCTAAGTTGGTGATTTTCAACCTTTTTATCTGATGGCACAGGTCAACTAATTACTAAAAATCTGTAGCATGCCCCCAAAATACCTTTTTTTCCAATCTAACAAAAATAGATGTAATTTTGATTCATTCCCACCGAATGGCTATTGTTGTGTTATTTGACAACCTCAGGAAAAAGAGGCCAGTGCCTTTTGTATGTTTTGTCAGGTACTGTATGTTTTAAAAATTCTTGTGGCACACTGCTGTGCTAAGTGAAATTAGCCAGTCACAAAGACAAATACTGAATGATTCCACTTACATGAAGTCCCTCGAGTACTCAAATTTATAGCGACAGAAAGTAGAATGATGGCTGCCAGGGGCTGGGGGAGGGGAGAATAGGGAGTCAGTGATTAATGGGTACAGCGTTTCAGTTTTGCAAGCTGACGCGTTCTGGAGACTGGCTGTACAACAATGTGAGTGAACTTAACACTACTGAACAGTACACCTAAAAATGATTCATACGATAAGTTTTATATCATGTGTATTTTCCTAAAATTTAAACACGACTTCCTTAGTCTCAGCTGCCCACAGCAAGAGGGTGTCCAAGTTTTGGAAACAGGTTGTAGAGTGGGCTTAACTGGACAGAACAAATGAGCAGCTCTGGACTAGTAAGCAAAGCCCACCCTAGCCTTGACTTCAAAGCTTTTTTCAGAATCTGGACCAAACCCTAAATGCTCCTTGAGGCTAAATCAAAAAGTCTACCTTTCCAGCCTCTTCCCCTCCAGCTCCCTACCCCCATCCATCATACCAACAGATTGCACGAGCCTCAAGTAACATCTTGATGTCTTGCTCCCCGTTTCTGTAGCTTTTTCCAATTGAAGCGACAACAAACACTCTACCTTTTCTCTTTTAAGGTGCAGAAATGAATCTCAAATGTTACCTCCCACAGGGACTCTTTTACTAATCCCTGATTGCTATCACCCACCCATCCAGACACAAATTCCTCCCCAATGAAATCTTCCCCAAGCACTTTGCACTTCTTAAGACACCAATTCTACTTTGAATGGGTGGCTGTGTTCTTCCTTGTCCCTCCCCCAGCCCTAGCCAGTTCCTGGAGTCCTAGCAAGAACCAAGGTACAGAGACGGATAAACCTTTGTTAAACTCAATCTAAAATGTTCACTGAGCATTTACTGTGCCCGAAGTGCTGTGCTGGTGCTGGAGGAGAGGAGAGATGTTAAACCTGTATTTGCTGAGCCGCACTGAGTGCCCAGCCTGGGGCAACGGACAAGTTCAGCTTGGTCCCTCGCTCCCAGCAAAGGCAGTCACGGGGCGGCTCCTGATCTCAAGGACTTTCCAAAGCCACTTTTCAAGGTGACAGGGTTCCAGGAGCCCACGTGAGTTACACTTCCTTTCTCACCTTGAGAAAATGACCATTTACAGACCTTTCCCCTCTTCTGCCTTCATCCAGTAATCTGGATCCCATTTGAGAGAGAGCAGGTTAAATAAAGTTAAATAAAAAGCTAGGAAGAGAAGTATGCAATGCCACAATTATCAGCTTTAAAAACAAAAAGGAAAAAAAAAACTACACATTAAATGCATACACTTCATCTTAATGCCAAAACATACTCCTAGTTAATCTGATTTTACACCATTTTCATTTTTTTATAAGAGATAAAGCCGAACGAGGAACATGCAGGCAGCATGATAGTGAAGCACCGTGCTCTCACTGCACAGGACGCTGTGCTGAGCATGCTCTGCACAGCTCACCTGTTCCCTTCAGGAGCCCTGCGCCAGCGCGCCCGTTCCACAGACCAGCCACGGACTTCAAGGAGAGGTGAAGGCTCACCCAGACCACACAGTGGGCAAGCGGCGGAACTGGATAAAAATGCAAGCTGCCAAATGCAGAACCCAGGCTTTTAAATCTAATGCCACAGGCCCTAAATATCTATTTAACTTAAACTTTAAAATTTGCAAAAGTGTTGAAAATCTAGCAGTCAGAAAGGTATACACTGGAAGAGATCTAACAAATGTGTCATAACCAAAATGTAAGCGTGAAGGCTAAAGCATAAGCTGAGTGGGAAAATTATCAGGTACAATTACTGTACCAGGGACAAGGGAAAACAATCAGATCAGGAGTTCTGTTTCCCCCCAACTCCAAGGTCGACTCAATCTCTAAAACTAGTGATTCCCAACTGTTATGTCAAAAGCTATATGACACTCAAAATACAACTCAAATTTTGTGCCATTTTAAAAGGTGTCAAGTTAGCACTTATTGGTACTGCATACAGGATTATAATGAAAAACAGTCAAATTCTACATACTTGCAGAGTTTACTCATGTTATTAGCTGCCTATTCTACCCCAGACCCCGTGCCAAGTCTCTATAGGAATCTCTTTCTAATCTTTAGGGAAATCATGTTAGTGTAGGCATTATTCCCATTTTAGGGACAATTACAATTCCTATTTTACAGATAATTATGGCTGACATGTATTGAGCTTGTACTCTGAGCCTCCCAGGCCACACCATTCTAAAAACTTTATATGTAGCAACATATTTCTGGCACGGAAAGGCTAACTAACTTTCCCAAAGTCACGCAGCTAAAACTAGGATGAAAAAGTGAAGCTCAGCAAGGTTAAATGACTGGTTCCAAGGCCACAAAGCTATCAGCCTCAGAGAGAGCGGGTTAATTCAAAGCTGTCTCACTCCTTCGGCCTGTGCTCCTTCTACTAGGTATCTGTGTGGACTTACCAGGGCCCCAGCGAAATGCAGACACGACTTAATGCCTAGGGCTAGCAGTACAGAGCAGTGCTATTGCCTAGGGCAACCTGAACAGCACAGGTCCTGTCTAAAGGGGCAGAGTGCTCAACTCTTCAAGAGATCCGAATATAAATTCTCCATATTTTTAAACACTGCCTCAGTGGTTTCTGAAAAAGCATCATGTGAGCCAAACAAAACACATCCATGGGCTGTCAGCTTGCAATTTCTCTTTCCTTATTGAGAACCTGAAGACAAAGATGAGCTGCCTGGTGTCCAAAACGTCAGACGTCAGAACTTCGAAACCAGGCTTACTCTCCAGGCTCCCCTACTTTCAACAAGGGCTCACCCCACATCCAGACGTTTGCCGGTGGTAACCTTGTTGTAGGCCCCTCCCTGCTCTGGATTTGCAGCCATGGTGGGAAAAAAATCCAAATTACAGAAACTGCACATGAAATTTTGCATATTTAAGATTCCTTCAAATGTCTTGCGATCCCTTTTTGTAAAAGTTATTACACCTGAATGCAACAAAATAAAGCACTTCTCACGTCCTGGCCTACGGCTGTTAAAACTAAATTCATCCTGGAGAAAATTCACTGCCTTTGAGGGATCCCTACTCTGCAGTCCAGGTTCAAGAAAATGACCCACTTGGGACACTGTGGCTCATTTCCTGGTGTCCTTCGTTAATCAGCCTGGGGAAGACTTGAGGAAATGAGTCAAAATCCTAAAGGCAACTTCTAGTGACTGTCAACAACAGCAGCAAAACCCATCATCACAACATCTGTACACAAACACGCTACAAGGGAAGCCCAAAAATACTTGGCGATTGCTGAGCAGAATTTGTTTGAGAAGAAAAGCTGTGAGGGTACCCTGCCTTATCTCTCACTGCGCTCACTCAGGGTCAATGGCCCAGCGGTACTACCCGCCACTGAGGGTTTTCTCGTTCATGAATATCCCACAAGTTTATAATGCTAAAACCGTTTTTATTTCTTGGAGTAGGGGAATGGAAAAAATTTCAACTGACAGCATCATTTTAGCACAGCTTATCTTCATTTCTGAGGGACTAACCTCAGGCTTCACTGCTGATTATTTTGGGAACTGACTCACCCTCAGCCAGTTCCCCCAGCAGTAAATGGTAGGGACTGGAACAGTAATGCCTCCTGGGCTTGTTGAGAGGACTGGAAATGTCAGTTAAAAGCAAGGCCCCAGCACACAGTTTCCAATTACAGAGCAACACTGTGTACCATACAGGTATTATGAAATTTCAGGCACCACAGAAAATGTGTTGTAATGGCACAGCATACATGATTTATCAAACCATAAGAATAAACGTGTGGATGGCTAGAAAAGACCAGACTGGGGATAAATGACTTCTTTGGGATTCCTCTGTAAGACCATCATATTATTTCCATCAGGATAATCACTCACGACGTGCACAGCTGCTGGGAATGACTCTAGCCTCACACCTGCAGGAACAGGGGAAGGTATGATTCACTACTCCTTGCAGGTTCATCCTGCTGGGCACAAGAGTTGTAAATACTTGGGGGAGGAGAGAGAAGGAAGGGTCTGGCAGAGTTGGTACCTCCTAGTCCTCACAATGAAACTGTAAAAGAGCATATGTGGATTAAGGAGAGGACAGCACAAACCACGTCTCCCTGCCAGGGGCAGACTAGCAGAGTACCACCAAATGGTTCCTGTGGCCAGAGAGACAGAGGGATTTCAAGGAGGCAGAAAGGAATCAGGGAAAGATATCGGGAAATGTGTAGAGGCTACACTCAGAACACTGATAGAGGAAAATTTCAGACCCAAAGGATCCTTCAGGATGTAAATACCTCACTGTCCTCTTGAGGAAACTGGCCTCCCCCAAATTTAAACAAACTGCCCAACGTCACACAGCCAGTAAGTCGTTGAGAAAAGAAAAACCAGAGGGCAGCAAAAGGCTTTGTCACCACAGGGTAAGGCACCGCCCCCCGCCCCCCAAGCCAGACCTGAAAATTCCCTTTGCCAAAAATCTACTGGATGGAGCACACTAATTATGAGGAAGGAGGAAGCAATAAATTCACTTCATTTTTAAAAAGGGAACTATTCTGTGAGGTTTGCCTCTCCAGTGCCCTACTGGGGTCAAATTCACATACAGTAGCTGAATTTTAAATGCCAAGAGACAAAGATGCAAGGACCAAACGTGTCATTTGAAGCTTAGGCCGTCAGACGCGTCACAGAATCTGGGCACTCACGCAGGATCCCTCCTGCCTCACAAGGGTCCAGAAGCAAGGCCTCTCTTCCTCCACAGGAAAGACCTCACAATGCCTGGCAAGACCGGGAAGCGGGAGGCTGCATCTTGAGACCTTATAGGAAAACTGAGCAGTCGTCTATGCAGTCCCACAACAGTTCACAGCGATGCTTCCTGTGCAGCCCCTGCATTCCAGGTCAGACTCACTTTCTATCCTTACGTCATCAAAGTAACCTCAAGGTTTTTTTTGTTTGTGTGTGTGTGTTTTTTTTAATGACCTAGGAGAGAACGGGGCGCTTCAGGGTTGGTCAAGTGGCTTGCCCTGGCTCACGCACCAGCGACATCCCCCACCCCACCCCCACAAGAAAAAGGGAAGAAGGAGCAGGAATCTGCCTTAAGGCTTCCAGGAGCCTGCAAATCCTCCTGCTCCACCATAATACCCAAGTTCCCGCGCAGATATAACTGGATTTTAATAACAGCTTCAAGATTCAAGTAAGATTTGCACAAAGTTCCACTCCATCGCCCACCCCCATCCCCCCACCTCAGGCAGCCCTTAAGTATCGATATCACGTGGGAGGGGATGTTGCAAAACGGACCAAGGATTACAGGTCAGACACCGATTCGAGGGGCTTGCAGAGCTCCAACCTGGCCGGGCATTCTGGCTGGGGGAGGGAGACAGCAGGGTCCTGGCACCTCAGTGTCCCAGCGCACTGTCCCTACCTCCCCTGAGAACAGGCAGGCAAGCAGCCACCAGCCGCTCTGAGGAGCGCGGCAGGAAAGAAACAGCACCGCAGCAGAAAGGGGCGAGCCTCTGGCACGGGATTTACAAAAGCAGAAAGTCTGCAACCTAGCGGCTGCTTTCCACACGTCCTACCCAAGTTGTCCCTGTAACTGCCACCTCCCGTTCGCGGGGTCCCGCCCCAGAGCCGCACGCTGCGCGCTCCCTGTGCAAAAGCACAACCTGGAGGTCCGGGGGACGCCTCAGACTCTGACCCGTGTCCACGGGTGAGGCGGCGCGAGCAGAGACAGCAGCGGGTCTATCCCCACCTCCGGGGCACAAAGAGCGCCCGCGGTTGGAAAGCAGCAACTGCAGAGCAAAAAAAAAGCTCTCCAACTTTGCCCTCAGCGCTGAGAACCTGCCGGCTGGTCCTTCGTGCGCTGGTCACAGAAGCGCAACTTTTAACAAAAGGAAGCAGCGGCCGCGCCTCGCAAGGAGTAGATAACGCGCGGGGTGCGAGCCCCCGACCCTCCCGCCTCTGCCCCCGCGCACCCTCGGCACAAAAGCAAACCCAAACTAGCACGTAGCCCGCACCCTCAGCTTGCATTCGCTCACGCTCAAGACCCCTTGCTGCCCTCACTCCCGGGAGACCCCAGCTTAGCTACCCCTCCACCAGCGGCTGGGGGTTCCTCACGCAGGTGAGCGAGAATGGGCGCCGGGGAGTTCTAGGGACGCCTGGAATCTCTCCGGATGCTGAAACGCAAGGGCAGTGGGGACCCGCAGCCGCCTTTCGCCATACGACGAAGCAAGTTGGAGCCCTCAGGGGCACAGGCAGCGGCGGGGGGCGCGGCCCCGGAGCCCGCCTAGCTCTCCCACCTGTCTGGAGGCCGAACAGGAGGAGCAGGACGCAGGGAAAATCCCAGGCGCCGGGAGCGCCTCTCATTGCGATGGCAGCGCTGGGATCTCAGCTCCGTTCCACGTTCCAGCTCTCGCCCAAGTGCACCGAGCGCGGCAAAGCCGAGCCCCCAGAGCCGCGAGCGCGGAGGAGCAGCCCCTCCTCCCAGCGCCCTCCCCCTGCGCGCCGGCCACGCCCCTTCTCGTAGCCCCTCCTAGCCTGCCCTTCCTCAGTGCCTCCCTCGCTCCCAGATTTCGCTACCTCTCGGCAGCGGCAGGCCACTTTTCCTTCGACCTGTTTAATCCCTGGGGGCTCAGCCTCCCGGCGTGGGAGGAGGGCACGCCGGCTTTTGCCGCCAGCTCCTGACCCCGGAACCCCTTCTCTCCTCCACCTCTCCTCCCCTGTGATGTGGTCGGTCCGCCAGAGGCGGTTCCCCTACAAGGGTGGTGCTGCCCTCTGGCTTTGTACAGCTGGGGACAGCTCTCACATTGGGACACCGGCCCGCCACCTGGCAGGTGCTCCCCAGACAATAAAGGTCGGCCACTTGGCCCTCCAGCATGCTCCGGAGGGAGGAGGTTGTGTGCTGCTGATAGTGGAGGTGGTGCGGAGACGGGATCGGGTGGTGGGGGGCGGGTAGGAATTGGGCCCGGGTATTCTTCTCCATTCCTGTTAGTCAAAGGGGACCAAGAGTGACACCTGCCACCGCGGTAAAAGGCTGAGACAGAGCGTAGGTAATTTTTTATGCTCAGTTTCTACACCTGCTTCTTAGCCTGTAGGAGCACAGTTGGTTTCTATTGGTCTGAGTGGCCTCCGCCAAACAAGCTCCTGCTGAGACTGTTTTGGAGTCCGCTTTGTAGTAGGGGGAAGGGGTTGCCGGGTGCCTGGTGAAGTTTGATCTGGAAGCCTGAGTTTTTAAGTCCTTTTGAACCTAAGTCATTGTACTAAGCCCTCTGGGTGCCTTCTCTCTCTCTCTTTCCTCTCCGTCACCATACAGTTTCTCTGCCTCTCCATTAGAGGATAGTTACAGGGGTGTGGTTCCCAGAGCTCTTTTTAGCTGCCCTAGCCTATCCCATGAGCAAAGTAATAGTAAAATGATTCTCTTAAACCAGGTTCCACTGCCTAGGAATTGTGTCACCCAAGGAGACAATAGTATCTGTTTAGGATTTTATAGTTCCTTCTTATGCTGAATATTATTTCATGCCCATAATACTGTAACAGCTCTGTAAAGGTGAGCAGAAATAGTTCCAAAAGTTGCCCAAGATCACACAGCTAATAGAGGGAAGATACCTGCAGCCAGTCATTTTAAGACTGCCTGCAGGTATAAGAGATTTCCTTACACATTCTAATAAATAAAGCACCCCTCCAGAGAGCTTAGAGTGGAAAATAAAAGGGAGGTGTCATCAGATAAAGCAATAGAATAATTTAGATACACTTGGACTCTTGTCTAAAGTAGCATCCAAAATTTGTAACTAACCAGCCCCCACTTTATTTAATATTGAAAGCTCTCCTGTTTGATATTGATAGGACCTAAATTAAAGAAAAATTATTTTTAAAGCTAATCACTTAAAAATTATCACTACTCAATCAACACATATGATTGCTTCTCTTTAAATTCATCTATTTGTTCAATAAGCATTTAGTGTCTACTGTGAATGGGAGGGACTAGGCCCTGGGCCCTTCCACAATCTTCACAGTCAAGTGTGGGGACCCATACCTCAATGTCCTGGCAAATGGTTTACGTCATACAGCTGTGGGAAAACTGAAATTCAAAGTTCTCTGTCTGTGTTCTGAGCCATTGGACCATATCTCTTTCTTAGAATGACAGAGGTAAAAGCTACCACTCAAAGCAATCACAGGTTTCTGGGATCTTGATTTATTTCTAAAATCCATTTTGAAGTGAGAAAAAAATCACGAGTTAAAATATCAACAATCTTCCTGAGAGGTAAAATTTACAATTTTCTTCTTCAATCAACTGATATTGGAGAGGATAACAAGTCTTCAGCAGAGTGGGTGAAAAGAGACCATACTGCAATTTAATTCCAGGCAGGAAACTATCAGGAAAAAAATACCAGCATAGGGAATTATATTATACAATGAGGGGCTGTCTTTCCTATTCACCATTTAACAAACAGCTACTGAGCACCTAGGTAGGCACAAGACCTACAAAAGCATCCTAAGACAGCATCCCTGCCTAGGGGGACTCACAGTCTGAGGGACAAAACAGATACCCAAATAAGAAACTATAGTATGTGCTAAGAGGGTGCAGGTAATCACACCAAGTTGGCCATATCAGTTGGTAGGCTATTAAAATCCTTGCACACTGATTAGAAAATGCCACTCCCATAAATACCTAAGTGCACTCTCACTGCCACCCCTTTGTTGGGATACTGCAAATCTCCTCAGATCCATGAAAGTTTAATGCTGGACACAGCAGAGAGCCTCCAGTTCTAGTGCCTTTAGGGTTATTAGATATTTTTAATAATACTCCCTGTCAGCTAAGTACTAAAAGGAGGCATCTAGAAGGGACTATGAGTGAATTGCTAACAGAATGAAATATTTTAAATCATGCCCAATAGAAACATTTACAATGATGGAAATGTTTTATATCTCAGTAGGGTGTGCGGGACCAGTTCTGTATTCTGTTTTGTAATAGCACCGGACCCTTTCATGAATTATACCTTAGGTGTTTTTATTTTCATAATTGTATGAATTCTTGATTGTGACTTGTAGAAACCCAGCTCAAATGACTTAAACAAGCAAACAAACAAGAAACCTAAAATGTATTGGCTCTTATAACTGGAAAGTCCAAGGATGACAGTGTTCCAGACTTTCCCAGATTCAAGAACTCTAAGTCATCAGACTTGAACTTGGTGTGTGTGTGTGTGTGTGTGTGTGTGTGTGTATGCATATGCATTTTTCTCCATCTCTGTACTTTCCTTTATTGCTGGCCTGTACTTGTGTACACTCAGAAAGCTCTAGGCTTATAGCTCATTAGTACTGATGTAAGCAAAGCTTTTCTGCCCTTGTGAACATCTATAAAAATACTGACTTGGCTTAGGTCACATGCCCATCTGGAACCAGTTACTGAAGCCAGATGGAATATGACGATTGGCCAGGTCTGGGTCACATACCCTTCCCTGGAGCTGGGATTGGGGTCTACTCCATCCATATGATAAGGCCATTCTTAATGGAGAGGGATGTGCCCCCCACAAAACTGAGGTACTCTCACCAGAAGGAGGAGGAATGACGCTACACAAATAGAACAAAAGATGTTCGCTATAGTCTCACATGGCCCGAAACTTCAACTTGAAGATTTTTTATATTTCTGATGGTAAAAGTAAAGATGCTTATTGTAGAAAAATTAGGAAATACCAAAAATGATAAAGAATGAAACAAAACAAAACCACCCAATATATAATTACTGAAGAGTTCATTTTTGTGTGTTTATTTCAAATGCTTTTTTCCTGCTTATTCTAAGGAGTTTTTTAATATAATTAAAAATTCTATAATATTTACTATAATAAAAATTCTATTATATCTTTAATATAATTTAAAACTCTATAATATAATATTCTACCCAGCTTTTCCATTAAGATAGCAGGAGCATTGTCCCAAACTATTAAAAATTCTTTGGAAACTTAACAAATAACAGCACTGTAATGTCCAGTTGTATGCAACACAATCCTGGGTGTTTAATCTTTTCTCTATTTTTTTTCCAGTTTTATTCCTATGTATATTACTTGGTGATGAACATCTTGGTTAATAAGCTATTCCTGCCTCTGGTTATTTATTTAGGATAGATTCCTAGCAGTGAAATTACTACACTAACAGTATAATCCTTTTCAAGTTTTCTACTTAATAGTTCCATTTTTCCAGTAATCCTTTTAAAGTATTTTGTCCATAAAGTGGGAGAAGTGAATAGACTCTGTACCAACAACGACCACCTCACAGTTCGTGAGATTGAAAGAAGATGGTATATGCTTAGTTGAAGCTTTCCGTCGGTATTTTTTGAACATCTATATGCCAGATGTGCTACAGTACGTGCAGGGAATACAAAGCTAGACAAAATACAGATGCTGCCCTCCTGGGATTTGCAGGGAAAGAAGAGAGACATTTAGGGGGATAAAATATTATTACATTGCTACACATACTCTAAGGGAACTCTATGTACAGGTAAGGTTTGAACACGGAGGAGCACCTAAATCACTGTGCAGAGACTTCATGAGGTTCCCCAAAAGGTGCCAGTTAGATTCTGAGGACCAAGAGAAAAGGAAGGCAAAGCAAGGGGGAGAACGTTCAAGTGCAGGAAACACACGTGCAAAGGATGAGAGGCATGAAAAGTCTGAGCAATAGGAAGGACCACAGCTGTGTGGCACAGTTAGGGAGCCAGGGTCTGTTGAGGGGAAGAGAGTTGACACTACAGAGATAAACAAGAACATTCAGGCCAAGAAACTTGAACTTTACCTCCTGAGCTATGAAGAGTCACTAGGAGACTTGGTGCTGGGGTCAGAGGTGATAAGATTCTCAATTTGGAAAGATAGTGGAGAAGCTTGGTGAAGGACGAGTCAAAAGGTGTCAAAACTTGAGACAGGAAGAAAATAATAAGCCTAATATAGTGATCTATGGGGAGAATGTGGACAGAGTTAAGTTTATGGAGGTCAGAATGGTGGGAGTGGTGGGGGGATGAATAAAACAGATGTTAAGGAGGCCTTGATCACTTACAGTACTGGGGAAGGTGGGTGGGAACAGGGACTCTAGGATGGTGCTCTGATTGCTGGTACGTGCGTCCCTTCAGCAAGACCTGCAACTAGATTTGTAATGGAAGGTAAAGGATTGGAGTTGAGCCTATGGGTTTTGAGATGCTTATGAACTCCCCCAAAGCTAGACAAAGCCAGACCTAAAGCTGGAGGATTTGGGTGCGGCTACCCCAGAGAGAACACACCATGAAGAAAACAGAGGGCTGACTTAAGGGACAAACAGTGGGGGGAAAATGATGCCATGACGGATCCTGGCAAGTCAGGGTCAGAAAGGTGAAACACAAGAGGGCTATGACAAAAGGAAAGCAGGAACCTTCCCTTGTGTCCTGTCTCTTAGGGAGGTCAAATAGGATTTTTTTAAAAATAAGGAGATGCATTGATTGGAGTTTGTAATCACAGTAAGAACTGACAACACCTAGCCAGTTCCAAATTCCTCATACACACTAACTCACTTAACGCAGTGTAAGTCTGCCTAGTAGGTACTCTTAGCCTCCCAATCTTATAGTTGAGAAAACTGAGGCATGAGGGCATTAGGTAACTTGAACAAGTTTGCATCGGGATTCAAACCCTTGGCAGGCTGACTGCACAGCGCCTGCACTTGATGACTGCAAACGCTGACTTCCCTCGTTAACCTGGAGATCTTTGCTGACTAAGCACACACTCTCACACCCAGACACACACACACACAAACATGCACACAGTTTTCAAGTCCAAAATTGGGGCTATTGTGGGTCGAGCAATGCCTTAGAATTGAAGAGGTGAATCTAAGAATTTATTATTTGGTAAGTTTTCAGAAATTTAATGGAATACAAAAAGAGGAGATGGGACAAGAGACACAGGCAAGACTGGGAAGCCTTGAGCAGTTCGTAGGCTGAAGTGAAAGCACCAGATGACGGAGATTCGGAAGATCCAGGTGGTGGCAGGGGATGATTGAAAAGGGGGGCAGAAACACAATCTCCAGCCAAGCTGGAGGAATGGGCAGTAGAAAACAGCAGGGACAGCCCAACAAGGAATGGAGAAAATGCATGGGGTTCACCTGAAACCCTAGAGCCATATGTATGTATGACTCTATATAAAAATTTTAAATGTATACATTTCTAAATATGACACTAAAAGATTATTTTGTCATAATTATCAATGACCATTGCTGGGTCCCATGCCTGAGGCACTGTGCAAAAATAAATAAATAACAATGCGATAGGGCCCTTATCTAATTTCATGCTACTTCCCAGAATTAGGAGTATTTCTAACCTTAGAGTCACATTGGTGTTCCATAAATCACCAAAACACAGGGTTTACATCTCTTAAGTAATATATCTTTCATTGCCTTACATTATTAATAGAATTATTTGTAACTCTGTCCTAGCCCCTCCAGTAAATATGCCATTCTTTGAAGGGCATGCCGCAAACAAAGCTGTGCACACAGTAGGCACTGAATGTCTCAAACTGGCAGTACTGACAAATTGTGCCTCTGCGTTCTTTTTCCTGTGATTTTTATTTTATCAGGATTTGTTTTGACTCTAAGAAATCCAACTTTTTTTGTTTTTTGTTTTTACAAATTATTATTGTTGTCATAAATTTGCATAATCCAAATCTGTCTTAATCTCATCCTGAGTACCAGGACCTTTTCACCCTTTTTTACATTTTCCTTGGACGCCAATAAAGAAGCCACATAGCAGGAGTAAGAAAAACTTGCGTTAAGATTCAAAATATGAAATGGTTGAGTAAATACAAGGAGTAAAATGTACTTGACACAAACAGCACAACTATATCAGGTCTCCTGATTCGTGGAGGCAAGCAGTAGAATTGTTTCATCCACGTGCAAATCTTAAAACTGGCAACTAAATGGGCTCATATTAGACACCTGCCCCTAATTCTTGATCCATAGAAACTATATCCGCAGCGCAAAGGATGAGAATATGAGCATGGCCCTTGTTACGCCAGTGCTGTTACTTAAACCATTCCCGTCGACAGAAGTAGTTCTAGTCATAGCTTATCCACAGGCCTCCATGGCTAAATTGGTCATAGATTTATCATGAAACTAGGACACTTTGGAAAGGGAAAGAGAACAATAGTCATAAACCAATTAATCCGGGAGGAAAGGTTATCTTAAGTGTGGAGATTATAGCAACCTTTCTGCCTGCTATGCCAGATCAGTTAGGAATCACATCTCTTGTACACCTTAGGCCCTTCAGAAAGAGGTGCCTTGAAGATGTGGCTGCTGGGATTGAGTCCTGCTGACCTCAGTTTAGAGGAGGGTGTAAGCAAAGAGAGAGAGAGAAAGAGAGAGTGTGAGTGCATAAACACTTGCATGTTGACAATTAAAGTTAATTAATTTTAATTGCCTTGCATATTAAAAAAATAAATCCTCGCCAAAATCATCATCATCATCATCCATAGTAATTATTAATATGTATTACTATCATTAGTGGCATAATAAACAGAACTACCCACTCTTTCTACTATGAAGTACCTTTAAGACTTACTAATGGGTCATAACTCTGTTGAGCTATCATAACAGTAGCTAATATTTACTGAGTAAGTGTGATGTTTCGTGTGCTGATCTAAGCGTTGGCCTATATTACCCCATTTCTTCTCCAAACAACCCTTTGAGGTCAGTCTATTATCAGCCCCATTTACAGATAAGCAGTGGGAGGCACTGATAGGTCAAGTGACCTACGTAAGGTCACTGGGTAGTTAGTGGTGGAGGTAGACTTAGAACCCAGGCACGCAGGGACCAAACATCTACACTGTGCTGCTTCCCTTTGCACCACTGTGTGAGTTTGTTCCCCTTTCCTAGTAGGTTTTCAACCTTATACCTAATGGTTCAGAACCAGAGGGCCCGCATTATCCATCACCATCTCTGTGCCCTCCACAGTGTCTTACACTTGTTAAGAGTTCAAAACTTTCTTGGTGCAAACTAACTATAAAAAAAAAGTGTGTGGCACCCCGGCTGGCATAGCTCAGTGGATTGAGCTCGGGCTGCGAACCAGGCATCGCAGGTTCAATTCCGAGTCACAGCACATGCCTAGGTTGCAGGCCATGTCCCCCAGCAACCGCACATTGATGTTTCTCTCTCTCTCCCTCTCCCTTCCCTCTCTAAAGATAAATAAATAAAATCTTAAAAAAAAAAAAAGTGTGTGGCAAATGGAGCAGTTTGAACACTGACAGGCCATTAAGCAATACTATTATTGTAAGGTGTGGTAATAGTATTGTGTTAATGTTGAAAATAGAGTTCTTACAGGGCAGAGATATATACAGAGTTAATAATGAAATGCATGGTGCCTGAGAATCTCTCCAAAATTGTCCAGTGGGGATGGGGAAGTGGGGAGTGCGTGGGGATATAGATGAAGCCAGGCTGGCCGAGTGGTTGATGATTGCTAATGCTGGGTGACAGTGAGACATGGGGTCCCATTATACTATTATAGAAGTTTAACCATCTCCACAATAAACAGTTTTTAAAATTTGTTTACAGAATTTAACTAAATGGGAAAAACCATGGGAATCCCTGAGGGCAATGCATGGCATAATCTATACCCCCAAACACTCATGGGCAAGCTTCAACCCTGCCCAAGTCCATTAAAGGCTCTGGGCCCAGTGTCTTCCTTCTTTTTATAAAAGTTTATGTGTTTGTTTTTAGAGAGAAGGAAAGGAAGGGAAAAAGAGAGGGAGAGAAACACCGACGTGTGTCATCTGGTTGCCTCTAGCTCGCCCCGAAGTGGTGCCCTGGCCCCCACAACCCAGGCGTGTACCCTGCCCAGGAATTGAACCTGCGCTCTTGTGGTTCCCAGGGTGGAGCTCAATCCACTGAGCCACACCAGCCAGGGCTGCCTTCTTTTCTTAAAACAAGAAGTTTGTCTTTGACAGTCTCTGAGATTCTACCCAGTTCTAAACATTTATGATTCTCTGATTTGGGGGCAACAGTTGAAGGAAAAAATACATTGCCAACTCTTTGCCCTGGTGGCCAAAGAGGTGCCAAAACCTTCCATACGTCTTTAACCTTCTCCGGGTACTACAGCTCTTTTCTTTCCTTGCAGCCCCTAGGTCTGTTATCTTGGGAAAGTTATTCAAACTCAGCGCCTCAGTTTCCTCACTGGTAAAATGGGGTGAGAGTAGGGTCGAGACCATCTCATAGGACCGTGATGACAATGATGTGAGTTGATGTATGCAAAGCGTTGAAAGCAGCGCCTGGCATCTAGCAAGCGCTCGATAAGTGACAGATATTTTTTACTATCTTAATTTTATAGCTATTAAAACTAATTGTGGTTCAGTGAGGAGAAGTGATTTAGCCAAAGTTTATCAGTTTAAATAAATAATGGAGCGGACATTTAAAGACAAACTTTCTGACCATAAATCAGAGCTGCTCTGATGGAGGACATTATTATGAAAAATAGCAATTATGAAAAATTATACTAGACAACAATCTAGAAGGATTAGTTACTATCCTAAGACTCCAGCAGTCATCAGAAACTAAGTTAACATTTGTTGTTAACAAAAAAACAGTCTGAGTTGCAGACTGTGTATGGCCTCTGGGTCTTGGAGCCGGCCAGCCTCTCTCCCAGACAGTGTGGAGCCCAGGGCAGTGCAATGGGAGATCGCTGGGTGGCTGAAAGGTAAATTACACTAGGCAGCTAGAGCCAGCCCAGCACAGTGACGGGGATGGGGGATGGGGGTGTGCTTTTGTTTGCAAACTGAAAAGCTTCTTAACCAGGCACACTGGGCTCCTTAGAAAGAACTGGGCCTTCTGGGCATGCTGACCTCAGGCAACCAGTTTAATTTTCAAATGTTAGCAGAGTATGAGTAATTTTTCCAGAAGCTCTGCCCTCTTCTTTTTTCCTCTTCTCTGCAGCATTAATCTATAATCACAAGATTGTTGGTTTTTAATAATCCTTTTAGAGATGTTAAATGCCAAAGAAATAAAAGTGATCTCTAGGTGTTCACAGAATTTAAAAATAAGTTGTTAATGAAAGAGATTAAGTCACAGAATAATGTGTATAGGGTGACTCAAATCATGTTAAATAAATACTAGGTGGAATTATACAAAGGTGCTAATACTCTATTTTTGACCAACAAAAGCAGCAATTGTATACAGTTCCACCGAATAGATAACTCCACCTCTGAAAGGGTACACACCCACCTGCTCACTATTCACCTTAGGCAAGAGGGTAGACTTGGGGAATGGGAGTATAAACAGTTCATTTCTTCCTCTTTTTCTTTCTGCATTGTTTGAACTTTATCTAACTACGTTCACACATTACTTTTATAATTTAAAAAATAAGTGGCTATTTGGCAAGTTTAGCTTCATCAAATATTTTCTGGAATGCACTTACAATGAATAAATATATGCACCAAATTAAACATTTCTGTTCTGGATATTTTTTTAAAAAAAGATTTTGTTTATTTTTAGAGGGAGAGGAAGCGAGGGAGACAGAGAGAAAGAGAAACATCAATTGGCTGCCTGTTGAACACACTTGGACCTGCAACCCAGGCATGTGCCCTGACTGGGAATCGAACCGGTCACCTTTTGCTGTGTAGGTACAGTACCCAACCAACTGAGCCACACCAGTCAGGGCAGTCCTGGCTACTTTTGTATTTGGTATATATCAGAGCTCTATACTCAGATGTCTCAAACTTCCAGGTTCCGCCCTGATTGAATTTTCTATATTTCTCATCAGTGTGACATTGTTTATTTATGTAGGAAGCGAGATAGGGTAGTGGGCACAATTTCCTTTTCATTTGTTCTTAAACGGAGGCGACATTTCTAACCCCTGAAGACTGAGTCACACCACTATGTGTTTTAACTGGTGTGACTGCTGACACACCTTTTGTGTCTCAGCATTTCCCACTCTGCATAGTCATGCCTGCATAATGATGTTCCAGTCACAATGGATGGCAGACGCACCTGCAGTCCCACCACCTAGTGACATCCTCGTGCAGCACAGCACTCAGGTGTTTGTGGGATGTTGGTGTAAACAAACCTGCTGCACTGCCAGTGCCGAAGGGGCTCACACGCCCTTGTGTGCAGTGCATGCTACTTAGTAATAAAGGACTACGTTACCGGTTATGTGCTTACTACACCACACTTTTTATCATTACTCTGCCTACTTATATAAAAAACGTGTGCTGTAAAACACTATGCCATGTTTTGCCGGCAGCAGCCTCATACATCTCATGCTTATCGCTTCTCTTGATTGCATCATTTTCTCTTGTGCTTGATTTAATCTCATGTTGATGTGCACAGTAACATGCGGTACAGGCTGGTAGCCTAGGAGCAGTAGGCCATACCATCCAGCCTAGGTGTGTAGGAGGCTGTACCACCTAGGTTTGTGTAAGTGCACTCTGATGTTCGCACAGTGACAAAGTCGCCTAATGGTGTATTTCTCAGAATGTATCCCTGTCCTTAAGCAGCACAGGGCTGTATTGTAATTGCCTGTTTACCAGTCTGTGTCCCCCAGCCTCCCCTGCCTCCCACCCCCCCCTTGCCACACGCAACTAGAAAACAACAGCCAGTTCTGCTCCCTAAGCCCTCCCTAGCATGTAATGAGCAACATAATAGGAGCTCATCAAGGTTTGCTAAATGAATGAAAGCTTGCATGCCTCAGGGGCGGGGCAACTCGTTTTATAATTTGTCCATTTTTATCTCAAAGAAAAGACATGCCACGGGTATAGCAATGGCAGGGCAGAGCTTTAAAGAATTACTCATGTAATGGTTCAAGGGCAAAGAGCTAATAGCAAGTCAGAAACTTCTTGATGTTTTGTTCAAAGCCCACTAACACTTCAACATGTATTAAATGTTAATCAGCAGCTATCTGGGTCAGTGGGTTAAGTAATAGCAATGGGGGAAGGTGAGAGGTGAGGAAATACACGGAAATTACTTTCAGAGACAGCTTGGCTCACCAGAGCACAACTCGTATAATAGCATGCGAGTGATTTAACCGTGTTATTTTTTCCCCTTTTCTCATACAGCAGGCTTGGTGAAGTGACAACATTCTCTTTACTCAGGCATCTGCAGAGCCCTGCAAAATCTGGAAAATATCAGAGAGGATCGAGGGTTGGGTCACCTTCTTCTCCTTAGTGACAGAAAAAAAAATCACCAACATTTAACAAAACTGCCAGGAGCTGATTGTACAGTTTGTGGCTCGCCCTTTCCTCCTCCTCCTCATATCTGACCATTTGTCTGCATAGTCTCATGAAGCCTAAGGAAAGAAACAAAGAGAATTGTAAGCACAAAGTTTCTGCTCCTTAATGGCAATGCAAAATAATAATAATAATTAATAATAAATAATAATAGCTAACATATTTTGAGCACTTCCTGTGTGCCAAGTAACTTCCTAAGATGATTGGTTGAGGGAAGGGAAGCAGTTTTGCCCATTGGGGGCATTTGGCAATGCCTGGAAATATGTTTAAGTGTCACAACTTATGGAGAGGTGAGTACGAGGAGGTGATACTGGCTTTGGCCAACAGCAGCCAGGGAGGCTGCTGAACAACCTACAGGGCACAGAGCAACGCTCCCATGGCAAAAAAATTATTTATCCTAAAATATCAATAGTGCCAAGATTGATAAACCCTGCTTTTAATGAATTATCTCATTTAACACTCAAAACAACTCTCGGGGATTGCCTCCATTTTACAGATGAGGAAACTGAGGCATGGACAGGTGAGGCAGATCGCTCTAACCGCACAGCTAGTAAGCTACAGAGCAGCTTTCCAACCCAAGCCTGTCTGACTCTGGAGGTCTTAACCTTCACCACGGTGTGTTGGTGGGAAAAGAGCATAGAACCTTGGCCCGGCTGTGGATTTGATGATGACATAGCAGAGGAACTGCTGCCGCGGGGCCCCTGGCGTCCATCACGGCGCTCTGTAGGAATGCCAAGGCGGGTGGCTGCGGCTCCGCCTCTTCTCCTTGCGCAGAATGTCAGCTCTGGGGGTGCCTACGGTCTTTGCCATCTTAACTAAAACACTCCGAGACTGTATTCTTTGTAATAAGATGATACTGAGTTATATAGTTAGTAGAAATAATATTTAATAGAAATATTAATAAAGTAGTTTGTGAATAGTTCTCCAAAATAATAAAAGTATTAGCAAAATCGTAAAATATGAAATTGACCTTTCCTCGTTGCATGGAATTTTTCCTCAGCCATGCATGTCAATGGGCAGACTGCATCTCAAGTTCTGTGAACTTCATGAAGCAGCCTTTTATCCCTCATCAGCTCTCATTTTCCATATTTTACAAGAAGCGGACATTTAAATACATCTTCACCAGTACAGCACAATAATACCAGACCCAGCAATGAGGCATTTCACCTGGCTGTAACTGTTTCTCATACATAAGGGCTCCCCTTGCCCTTCGAAATCCCCAAAGGCCTGTCATTGGTAGACTCTACTGAAAACCATCTATTTCCCATGAGGCCGAAACAGGCTCTGTGTATAATGGACCAATGCAAAACACACTAGGAATATTAGTGTGTGTGCTATGTTTTCCCCCTTCTCAGTGGGTTATGCTTCTTTCTCATTCCTGCATCTTGCCATCATCAGGTTCCTTGTTTATCGGCTTATTATCATATTTGACTTGATAGTTTCCATCCCATATGTCTTATGACACGCTCAACTATTTGTAGCAAAAGAGAACAGGGCCACTGGGGGGTCATTCAGACCCCAAATTGAATCTGAAACATTAGCATTCCAGCCAGCTTCAGTGCCCAGACTTTATAGCCCTGCCCTGAAGTTACTGCAAAACCGCTTAGAATACAGTGAAAGAGGAAAAGAAGAGGAAGAGGAAAAGGCCCGGGATGTCCTAAAGAGCAGGGGGAAATCCTTAAATAATTGAACTGTGGTTATCTTTCTATTTATGCTACTTTTAAATAAGAGTATATTAGAATAAAACCATATATGTACTTTAGGAAAATCCAGGGTCTAGCAGAAGTAACACATGCTTGCTTGAGTGTGGTTGGTGGGGTACGTGAATGTCTTGCATGAGATGGACAGCAGTGTGAACATTTCACCTAAAATGTCATATGGTGTGCTTGGGTGTGGTATTGTTATGTTACAGAATTACATGCTTATGATTTTGGTTTGCAAGCCGGTGCTCAACCCACTGAGCTACACTAGCCAGGGTTGATTCTGTAATAAAAGATTTGGTATAGATTACCAGCTCATAAAGAAGGATGTTATTTGTGCTGAACTCTGTATTTCAATTTAGTAGGATGGCTGTTATTCAAGACTAGCATTTACATTAAATCACACCATTGAACAAAGTACAAGTTAATAGATATTTTATCTTTTGAATTTAAGGCAGAAGGAGATAGCAACAAACCCAGTTTAGAAAACTCTAAATAAACCTGACTCTTCCCCCCACACCACCTCTCTAATAACTCCCACAGGGGGAGTTATTTTTCTAAAATAAAAATACGAAAATCCCATGCCTGTCTCAAAAAGTTTCAGTTGCTTTCATCCTTACCTAAAAATGACGTTTTAAGGCCTTTCTTAGTGTAGCCTTCTCGGTTCAGTTCTAATTCAGCTTTCTAACCCTTTTCTTGCCAATTCTCACTCCATTTTTTTTCCTCTTTACTCAAGAAGCTTCAGTGCCAATTAGAGCAGATGAATCAGGGTTCCCCCAAAACATGCTCCTACTGACCGGCCCTTTGCCTAAATGCTCCTTCTCATTTCTCCACCCAACTCAAATGATCCTTCTAGACCCAAATTAAATGATACTCTTCTGCCTTCCAATAGTATGTTGTTTGTGTCTCAGCAATAGAAACATCCAAGGGGTATTTTTGTCACTTGCATAGTTGTCTGTAACTCTGGGTTAGCTTCTGAGCTCAAATTTCATCCATCAATTGTAACAGAATCAGGCCGATAATTGGGGACCAAGAAATGTTTCATTTGAATTAAGTGATGATAGGAAGTACGCTTTTGACATCAGTTTGCCTTGGAAGTTGAGATTAATATCTACCCTGGCCACTGTTTACATTTGGTATATTTTGAAGGGATTTAGGTGAAAGTGGTATGAAAAACATATCCTGCACAGGTCAATCCCTCTGATAATGTGAGATCTAATTAATTCATAATCATGTTTCTATCAGTTCAATAGCATTTCTCAAATTCCTCAACCCCAATTGTCCCATCATAGGCTGAAGATGCTTCCGAAAATATAAAAGAATTTTTCCCACTCTTGTTTTCCCAGGAAAGCCACTTCCTTGCAGTAATTCCAGTCATGCAGTAATTATTATATTGGGACAAGGATTTTGGGAGTCAGTGACATATAATTTTCATTATAATTTGCAAAAACCTGGCAATTTAGCAATGTCTTTATTCTTAGTAAAATTGAACATACCCAGTGTTATAAACATTCAGCCTAAATGAGATCCACTTGGGTATATTGTACTTAGGAATTTGTAAACATAGAAATTTCCATTTTTTGTATCCTTGCTGAAGAAGCAGCTACCACATTCCGTTGGGCTTCTACTCTCTGGCTTTTTCCTTAAAGACTCCCTAGGCTGTGAAAGGGGACAGCAGAAATTGCTTTCCTGACTCAAAAATTAGGAAGGCATGAGCAGCTGCTAAGGTGCCAGACAGGCACAGCCCTTATTAAAGGACCCACCCAGCCCTAGGATGCAAACTAGAGAATGAATCAAGGATGTTAGGTTTGAAAATGACCTTGGGGCAAGAGTTACCGGCTCCACCATCTCCAGGCTGGTGGGTGAAAAAGTCAGCTACTGTTGGAATATAAGAGCATGTGGCCTTTTTGAAGAGGAACAAATCCTCCTCTACCCAGGTGATAGTTGATGGATAGGGATGAGGGACGCGCTGTTGTCCAGAATATCAGATCTTCCAAGATAAGCTGAAAATCTAACCTGAGGTTGGGTGTGTAAATTTCCCTATTGGGAAACTTATTGAAATTCATTTTCAAACATCATGTAGATCCCAGTAAAAATAACTGTAGACTGGTGGCCTCAGGCCACCAGCTTGCAATCTTTGTTTAGGGAGCACGTGACCCACCTCCTTTTTCTTACAGGCAATGATGCTGCAGGTGAAATTGATTTCACATAACCAGTTAGAACCAAAATCATAGGGTTGCTAATTCCCTTATAATCGTTCACTTCATGTCAGGCATTTAAATCTGACACAATTGGGAAGTAAGGACAGACATACCTGATTCAGAACAGGAGTTTCCAGGCCCACCTGAGTCTAAAGGACAACAGGATGTCAGATCCATTTTAGGTCCCTGTGTAGTCTCCCAGATCCTCTAGAACTAGGCTGGTACTTCTTAATGCGGTATCATCAGATACACCGGAACACCTTACAAACTGCAGGTTTCCAGGTTCTGGCCTAGAACTAAGCAACCCAGAGCTCCAGGGACATGTATATTTTTAATAAGCCCCATCAGTGATTCTCGTTGACCCTAAAACATGGCATCGCCAGCTGGGGGAGTCATGAAGTCTGGACTGGCCCCATTTCGAGGCTGCGGTCCTCGGGCCGGGAACGGTGCGACTCTTTCGGGGAATGCCTACATGTTCCTGCTTTCCAGCATTCTTTTTCAACTTCCTAGGTTCTTGTTTTCTCACACTTTTAGGGAGAAGAAAAGACGAAAGAAAGGCTAACCCTACTGTATGACTTAGTATGTGGTCTGACTTGATTTTCAATAGCACTGCTGGGTATGATATTTTTATTCAGATAGGAACTTGAACAGCTGTAATGAACTACTTAATTAAATCATAGATAATAAACTCCTTATAAATTATACTTAAGCATTTTATAATTTTAATAGTTCTTATTTTTTTACTATAATCTATAAACATTTAAGTGGAAGCTATGAATTAGATTTCAAAAGAGAGGAGTAATTTTAGACTGTGACATCCATTTTCATAACATTCTAGTTTATTTTAAGGGACAATTAGTAGCGCTTCCCAAAATGTATCTAATTGCTAGTCTAAATCCAACTCTGTGGTCCATGGATGTTTTTACCCACATCGGCCCTACTTCTTTCCACGGTGATCAAAACAATAAGGGGGGAGGGGCAAAAAATAAAATTCTAAATGCAAAATGCTTATAATAAACTTAATTTTCACTCCAAAATCAGCCCAGATTTACTTAGGCCAATAACTTATTTCTGGATCTCATGAAGCACTTATTTTGACCCTTATTATGGACATGGCCAGAGTATGTCTGGCTGAAATGTAACTGGAACCTCTTCATTTCAGACTCAGTTTTGATTATGTTGTTTGGAGGCTTACCTTGTTTCTAACCGCCCAGATCAGAAGTTAGATTTCATCGGCGTTGATGGTGTTCACTCATCACCAGTCGAAACAATGAGCGTGTAGACGGGTCTCCTCAGGTAGTTTGCCAACTTCCAAGGCATGTGGCCCAGGAACAGATTTAAATAATGCCTCTCCCTTCTTTAGAAGTTGGGCACATGGTGCCCTTGACTAATTTTTATGAGCTTAGTTAGCTTGGTCCTGTGAGGAACAAATCAGTTTAGCTTCTTACTCCATGCTCAGAATTTAACACCACAGACGATCTCAAGGCTGAATCATTTTTATTCTAGCCACTACCTTGCAGAGAGCTTTGAACAACTCTCTGAAGGACTAATCAGGCCTAACTTCATTTCAATCTTGCACAAATATTCCCTGAGTTGGTTCTTCATTTCTGATGAAATTCTGTATTTATCTAGTTTAAAAAGCCCCAAGTTTTATTTTCAGGCTGGCAGCGTGGGGAGAGATTCTCGTGCCAACGCAGACTGTTAGAAACATCAAACAGAGAGGACATGGACCTGCGGAAGGGACAGCTGCCACCCAACTTCCGCCCATTGTGCCATATGGCAGAGGACAGTGTGGCTAGATCTTCTGGATTTGCAAGAAAAGTTGGTGTCAAGATTTTTATATGAAATCCCAATTTTTAAACATGGGCAACTGAATTAAAATACTACCCAGGTCAAACAATACACTTCCGTGGGACACTTCTAGCTAGTGTACTGCCAGTCGGCAAAGTCTGTGTCATAAGAACATTGCTCTGTGGGTTTATGGTCTTCAGGGCTAAATCCTTTTAGGAATTTCACCTTGAATCCTTTTATGTAACAGAGTACACATATAATACCTACTGTGTCTCAAGCACATATAGATACTGGAGCTACAGCAGTGAGTAAAACAGACAAAATGATGTTTACATTCTAGCATACATTTATAGTCACAGAATTCACAAAGGATGAAACAAGAAAATATGAGGAATCGAGGGATAGAAACAATTTCAAAATGTAAACCTAGATGATTTTAACAGACACTTTAGCATGTCATATAGAATTTTATAAAGTTAAAACTTTAAAAGCAGACTCTTTTGTGGAAGATGCATCTATGTTTAAAGGATTTCTTCTTAACAGATATTTGTTGAGTCCCTACTTTGTGCCGAGTGCCTTGCTAGACAGAAAGGATGTGATGGTGAGCAGGAAAACATAATTTTCTTCCTTTGCATTCAAGTGCAGGAAGCAGAAAATAAATCAGAAAATAATAATAATAATAAATTAAAAATAAAAATAAATAATGACAAATTATGATGTTATTTAAAGGCTAAGATAGAATCTAATGACTAAAATGAGAAACCTAGTTTAAACAGAGTAGTCAGCTAACTTCTGCCCTAGGAAGTGATGTGTAAGGTAAGGTCTAAAGAATGAAAAGAAGGAGTCACTTGAAAGAAAGGGACAGCGTAGAGAGAGGATATTTACATAGAGGAAACAGCATGTGCAAAGGTCCTGAGGTCTGAAAAGAGCTTACTTATGGAATTGAAGTCTAGTGGGGTGAGAGGACAGGGGGTTAAGTCTGGAGAGGCAAGCAGGGCCATGGATCCACAGTAAAACCTTTGGGTTTACCCTACGTTCAAGAGAAATTACCACAGAATTTTAGTCAGGGGAGTGACATGGTCTGATTTAAACTTTTGAAAATCAGCCTGGCCATTGAGTCTGCAAAAAGCACACAGAAGTCAGGCAAGCATTGACACAAGGAGATGAATTAGGGTAATGGTTGACTGCCCAAGGATAGCAGCATTGGAGATGGAAGAAGGGCATAGATTTCAGATATATTTTGTCCAGGGGGTTGCCTGTAAGTCCCAGGCTCTCTCTGTTTGCCTATTCTTCTTATTCTTTTTTTTTTTTCTGGGAAATAAACACACAAGGTTAAAGTCAACTAGGCCTCCTGATATGAAAAGTCAGTGCAGGAAATGTACAGTCCATTCTGTCCTAGTAATAACATTTCTGTGAACTGGCTTACATTGACTTTAAGTCCACAAAGATAAACATCAAGGGCATGATCCTGTCTGCGAAGTATTTGCCTTAATGCCAAAAACTTAAGTCACTAGGAGTTCTTTGGATTCTGAAAGATATGAACAGCATGATTACCCGTCTTATCAAAATACTTTGCATGTTTGTCTTATTGCTTACTTGCTAAAAAATCAAAACAAAATAACCTGACACCACCATAGCAGAAGAAACTTTATAGCAACTCTCAACCAAATAAAATTCATGAGGAATTAGTCTTGGAGGAGATTTAAATGAGACCAACAAACTCACTTGCTCTGGGACTTGAGATTCCTGTGGTGGTTTGTTTGTTTTACTCCACATGGTAGTAACCCAGTGATGCCAGTCTGGGCCCAGTGGGGCTGCGTCACCAACAAGATGAGTTTGAGAATCAAGCACATTTGAGAAGGAAAATCAAAGTAAATATCTGATTTTTTTTCCAACTGGATACAGAGGTTGGAGCAAAGAGAGGAGAGCAGAGAAGAGGGCAGGAGCTCTCAGCCCGGAATCTGGTCCATCTGCAAGGAGAAGGTTCTCTTAAACCCACTCTCTCTGTCTCCCAGTCCAATGGTGTGCTGCTCCCAGCTTTGTTCCGATCATGTGTACCTTCTGCAACCCTCTCCAGCATGGGGTGAGACTGGGGCAAAAGAAAACTGGAGAACATCTAATACAAGAGAAAGTGGCAGATTTATCAGGGTTGCATTGTTCCAAGTTCCTCAAGTTGTAACTTTCCAGGTGAAAAAAAGAATTGAAAAGGTCATATCATGCATAAAGAGTTCAGTCTACCTTACTACACCTTACTTTACCTTGAAGGGAGGCCCAGGACTCTCAAAGAACATGCACTGTCTTTGCCAATTTCTAGAATCATTTTTCCTAAACCTTTTCTCCATCACATCCCACCTCAAACTAAAGACAACATCACCTGTTTTGACTACTCTGTTACACTTGTAAAGGACTGAACACTTAATCCAGGGGATCGGTGTTAGTGAAGGATTAGCCTTACAACAGATGAAACTGAGGGTTTGCAGACAATGTCAGGAATTTGGGCTGTTGGATGAAGTACTTTAAATTTCTTGGGAAACCTATGAGGTCTGGATCAAGGGCTTCTCCCTTCGTGATGCCTTTGCGGATAGGTTGTGGTATCAGAAGAACAATAGCAAACACATATGCTGCCTACTATGTGGCAGGCAGTGTCCTTAGAGGTTTACTGGCCTTATCTCATTTAGATCTCACAATGACCCTGAGAGGTCCTCCGGCTAGTTACGGGCATGGCTATCACTGAGGCAGCCTAGTTCCAGGATTGTGCTGTTAATACCCCATCTGCCACCCTCTGAGCCCCAACTGCTGCCCCCTACCTCCTGCTTTACTTATATGCCTTAAGTTGTGGTGAGTATTCTTTTTAAACATTTTTTCTTTTTTAAAAAGATTTTTATTTATTTATTTTTAGACAGAAGGGAAGGGAGAGAGAGAGAGAGAAGGAGAGAAACATCAATGTGTGGTTGCCTCTCATGCATCCCCTACTAAGGACCTGGCCTACAATCCAGGCATGTGCCCTGACTGGGAATTGAACTGTTGACCCTTTGGTTCACAGGCTGGCTCTCAATCCACTGAGCCACACCAGCAAGGGCCATTTTTTTCTTTTATTGATTCCAGAGAGAAGAGAAGGGAGGAGGGAGAAAGATAGGGAAAGAAACATTGATGTGAAAGAGAAACATCAATTGGTCGCCTCTTACATGTCTCCCGACTGGGGACAAAACCCACAACCTAGGCATGTGCCCTGACTGGGATTGAACCCATGACATTTTGTTTTGCAGGACAATGCCTAGGTAACTGAGCCATACCAGCCAGGGCCATGATGAGTATGTTTGTAGAATTTCCCCCTCTCCTTTCCAGCTCACATGTTAAACATTCAGATTTGGGTCAACAGGATAAAATAGGAAGGGACTGTGAGAATAGTATTAACCACAGAATCTAACATATATAAGACACACCAGATGTCCAGCACTGTGCTAAGAATTCTACACTGACTATCTGCTTAATCCTTACAACAAATCTAAGAGAGAAATACTATCACCCCTAATTTAGAGATGAGGAAGCTGAGACACAGAGAGGTTACATGACATCTCCAAATCACATAACAGGAAGAAATAGAACTAAGATTTTGATAGAATCTATCTTACCTGCTTGGGAGCAAAAGCTCTGAGCCTCCGAGCCTGTGAGCTGCACGGCCTGCCGGGACCCTTACTGTCTATTTTCTCTCTGGTCTCCACTCAGTAAGGCCTGAGGGGTGGCTGCTGCAATGGGCGCCATGGTGCCCTCACTAAATCCGTGCTGCAGGTCTGGGGGACACATTCCCCGGCTGATGGAAGTGCTCTCCCGGGATACCCTTGGTGGGAGGGAGCCACCTTGGTCAACATTCTGCCTCTTCCCAGGACAACCCACATATAATGACTAGATGCAGAAATATAAGCTCAGTCCCTCATCCTAACCTGGGTCAGCTCTGAGTTCTCCATCGTGTAGGTTGAGGCCGTGGTTGCATTTTCAGTGCAGCCCACCTTCTCCCTCTGCCCAGCCCGGCTTCCCACACACCTCACAGATGTGGATCTTAAGACCACTCCCCAATTAACCTCCTGCATGCAAATCTCAGCCTCAAAGTCCTTTTTCCCAGGAATTCGTCCTGCTACAGCTGCCAAGCACCCCAGCACCCTCTCCCAACCCTTCACCCCTTCGTGCCTATTCGTCATGTGCAAAAGACAGGGGAGGGGAACTGTATTTACTGCGCCCTCACACCACGAAAGGCGCAGTAGTGAACATCTTACGTAGAGTTCCCCGTGAGCCCTCCTCTTACATGGATTAACACTGTCAGCTCTCACATCTTACAGACATGGACTCCTCTGAGCCCTAAGGAATCATGTAAAATATTGCTACTTCCATTTTATATGTGTGGATGTCAAGGCTTAGAGAAAGTGAGTTGTTCAAAGTTACAAAGTTAATGAGATAAACCAAATTTCTGGATATGAATGCTTAGGCAATATGGTAGGTGGGATAATGGTCTGCCTTAAAAGTGTCTACATCCTCCTAATTTCCAGAACCTTGGAGTATGTTTTCTTATGTGGCAAAAGGGACTTTTCAGATGTGATTAAGTTAAGAATCTTGACAGAGGAAGATATCCTGGGTTTTCCAGGTGGGCCCAATGTAATCACAAGACATCTTATAATAAGGCAGCAGGAGGTTCAAAGTCCATAGCAGACATGAAGATATAAACAGAGATAGGAGTAATCTAAAACCAAGAGCCAAGAAGCATGGGTAGCTTCTAGAAGCTGTGAAAGGCAAGAAAATGAGCCCCTATCCTCCACCCAGAGCCTCCAGAAGGAAGGCTGGCCAGATTTCTGACTTCCAGACATAAGATAATAATTTGTGTTATTTTAAGCCATGGTTTGTGGTCATCTGTTACAGTGGTAATTGAAAATAATACAGGGAGGCTCTTTTGCATGTGTCCATTCCTGCTTCCCCATTGGAGTAACATTACAGCTCCTGGTTCTGAGGAGTAATGATGGCTCCTCCCCTGACTAGCCCCTCTTCAGTGAAGTCAGTCAGGCGCTGGCCAGCATATAGCAGGACCTCCCCAGGATGGAAGAGAGGAGACAGGACTTAGAGGGGAAACTCTTATTAAGACTTTATTTTAGCGGAGCCCTACTGCGATTACCTTTGGGAACAAGTTGGTCTCCTCTACCTTGGAGTTGCTTGTTTTGCTGCTTACCACCATATTCCCTTTCCTTTGTCTCTTGAGATCAGGGTCAAGCTCTTTGAGAAGTCTCAAGCAACTTGAAAGGAAAATCAGGGACAGATATAGCATCTTCATTCCACTTTAAGATCAAAGCTTTCAACACTGCTAAGAATTAATTGGGTACTGATTTTCCTAGGTTTGCGGTGGGGGTGGGAAGAGAGCAATCCTGGCCTGTCGGAATGGAAAGTAGCATTTACTGAGTCTCCACTCAGTGTTAGTATGATCCCTATTTCACCAAGAAGAAAATCA
Organism: Tonatia bakeri; assembly: GCA_004024845.1. NCBI lineage: Eukaryota > Metazoa > Chordata > Mammalia > Chiroptera > Phyllostomidae > Tonatia > Tonatia bakeri. Next base: position 116,352 of record PVIA01000347.1, read on the forward strand.
GGTGCTTGCTGAGGGCTGGCTAAAAAGTGGCAGACAGGGGATGCAAACCCATATCTGTCCCACTCCAGGGCCCTTAGGCTCTTTCTATACATTCTGCTTTTACTGTAAGATTTGTATTTTTAGAGTGATAAAATGGTGGCTACTCTTTTTTTCCAATATCATCACCAAATTTGTAAAATGTAATGCCAATTTGTACTTTTTAAAAAATATATTTCTACCTTCTACTGTAAATGAATCCTCCAAGGTGCCTCTCTACCACATGTCTGTACCCCACACTGGTTCTCACTCCCCCTAGAATCAAAACTTTTGCCCAGTGGTTTTACCTCCCGAAAGGCTCACCAGCTCCTCTGGCTCCTCAATGAAACTCCAAACCTATATAGACATCCTGTCTCTTTCCAAATTCCTAAAACCTTGACATTTGCTATCCACTTGTTCCTGAAGCTGCAGTGAGTGTTCTCCAGAGTCCTGTTACAAAATGTAGACAAGTTAAAGTATAGAATTACAGAGCTGGCGGGGTCGTGGGAGAATACCTATTTTACTGAGGAAGACTCGGAGACCCAATATCACACAATTAGTTTAGTGGCCAAGTCGAAACCTTGAGCCAGTAATGGGAGTCTATATACTTCTTTACCCTTTCAGTCACTGACTGGGCCACTTACTGATTGAGAACACAGCTCTGAAGCCAGATTGCCTAAGGCTCAAAGCCAGCCTCAGCCACTTACTGTGTGGCCATGGACAAGTTTCTTACTATCTCTGTGCTTCATTCATAAACTGGAAATAATGTCAGTACCAACTTCATAGGGTTGGTGTGAAAGTTCAATGGTTTAATATGTATAATTGTACAGAATAATTGCTCAACAATGTTATTTATTCATTATTATGTCATCCAGTGGACTGAAGGTTTTAATGGAACAGGATTACCTAAATTTTCTGCTGTGGTTTGAGAGACTTCCAGACATAGATGGGAATTATAGCACAGTGGGCAAGAGCAACCATGAAAATGAACTGTCAGAGTCCAGGCCCTTGTTCCAGCTCTTTCTGGCTGCGAGACTGGGAAATTATTTAACTTCTTTGTGCCTTGTATCCTCATCTCTAAAGTGGGGAAAATGAAAGTATTGACCCATCAGCATTGTTGGGAAAACTATACAACATAATCTGAGCTCAGCACCTGGTACATAAAGGCTTAACATTTATTAGCTCTTATTACTACATAATAAGATATTATTATATATTACTACATATATAGGTGGGCAAAGGGAGGTTTACAATCATGAGTACATGAAACAGAGAGTTTATTCTTGTATTATTATTTATTAATTATTGTATTATTTTCCATAGGAACAACTAGAAACCTACTTTTTCCCACCCCTGAATTATTATAGAAATAATTTCCATTTCTCTTTGTTGTTTCTATTCCAGTCATTTAGTAAGCCATGCAGAAGAATTACTTAGTATAAATAAAGCTTTGCATGTACAAAATGATTTGTAATCATTGCATTACTTAACTAATTAATGTGTATTGCTCAAAATAGCTTTGGGAACTTATCTGAGGTTCTCTGTATTTATGATTAAGTCTTAGAAACTCAAGGTCAGACAGGAAGTTGATGGTTAGAATTAAGAAAGGAATTTTCAGTTATCTCTTTTACTTAACTCTCTGAAACTGAGTCTTTTCTATTCCTGATGAGAATTCATGTCCCTCAAAGACAGTGTGTGTTTAGCCACCCACTTTGAGGGAGCCAATCCAAAAGGTTCCCAAATCTGCTTACATCTTTGCTAAGGAGAAATGTGGCTCAAGTGGAAATTGAGGGTACCAGGTGGGTGAGCTGTGCAGATCTGGGTTTATGGGTAAGGCGGGGAATAGAGAAGTTAGGATAATAAACCGATGAACACAAGATCCTGAAAATAGCTTAAAGAGAGTAAAAAAAAGGTAACTTCTCGGGACAAGGTCGAGGGGAGGAAATGATTTTTTAGGAAAGGCTATGCCTATCTAGAGAAACGCAGTCTCAGTAGAAAATGACGACTCAGGGGCCCTAGCCGTCCCTGTGTTCTTGGCCCAAACCTTCCCAAGGACAGAATCACCTGGCAGGAGAACCAGTCACAAGCAGGTCCTAGAGTCTTATGCCAATCTCTCAGAGCAAAACAAAGGGAGCCCTAGTCCAACCCAGGAGCTGCACCAGGAACCAGCCCCACGCTCACCCGACCTGTGTCCAGGCTGACTCCAGGGAGCGCTTCCAGACCCAGCAGTCTGGCCGGGCAGCAACTCCGCCTCATTACAGCTGAATGGGTCACTTCACAGGCAAATGCACCTGATAGGAATCTGCTGCAATCGCTTTTACATCCTTTGGTTCCTGCTCACCTTTCCAGACAGATGAGCCCATTTCCACTGCTAATACCCCATGTGTGAATGGGTGGCCAGAGCTTCCTTTTATAGAACAGCTCAGAAACGGACCGCAGAAACAAAACCAAACTAAAAACAAAAAAGGAGGTTGTAAATCAAAGTGTATGTGACAGCACGTGTATGTACGTGTGCACCAGCAAACTGAACACAATAGGAGAGCTTGCTGCTTCAGTCTCTGTGCTTAGGGTAAAAGAATAAGGCCCAGTGTTTTTCTTGTTTTTAAAGAATGAATTTTTGCCCCTTGTTTGTTGAAGTAAAACATACCTGTACTTTTGTAAGTACAGTACTTTAGGGAATAAAAATGTGCTAACAAAAATAGTGACTAATTGTTGCAAAACAATAATATTGATTGGTAACTGTCCTCCTTTTTTGACCTCTGACCCCAAAAGAAGGCCTAAAAGGCTTTGTTATACAACAGGTTTGTTTACATAACACAGCAGAGTTTCAGGAAACTCCTTCCAAGGACACCTTTTCCTTCCAGCTAAAGCCAGGAGCTGGGAAGAATGCAGAGCAAGCGGTGACTTTGTAGACAGATTCCAAAGCCCTGACTGCACAGCCGCCCTCCTGTATGACTTGGGGGTTTTGTTTCTAATTTGGCCTTATCTCTTTCCCCAGATTTTAAAATTGCTCCCTACTGGCTGAATCAGATTCAAGTTCTGCACATAAAATACTACCCCTCTTATGCCATGCTACCACACATTGCTTCCAGGAATGGGGGCTCCTCGCGGTGTCACGACATAAAGATGTGCCCGTTGTCCGTAACATCAATCCACTGGCCCCAGCACCTGCCCCGCAGGGGGATGGCTGGCCCGTGCCTGACCCTGAAAGTCAACAGCCAGGCCTCTTTCTCAGGCAGAAAACAGAGGGGAAGGTACTGTGCTCCCACATTATCCACGGTTACACTTTCCATGGTTTCTGTTAACTAAGGTCAAAAGCCACCAGAAAGTACTGAACGAAAAATCCCAAAAATAATTGGTAAGTTTTAAATGGGACACCCCACATACAGGTGAGGTACAATGAAATCTCACAGCATTCTGCCCTGCCCTGCCCAAGATGTGACCATCCCTTCGTCCCACACATCCACACTGATGCGCTCCCTACTCCCTAGTCACCTAGCTGTCTCGCTTATCAGATCTACTGTTGTGGTATCACAGTGCTTATATTCAAGTAACCCTTCTTCCACTTAATGACCACAAAGTACAAGAGCAGTGAAGCTGGCAATTTGAATATGCCAAAGAGAAGCTGTAAATTGAAAATGTATGTATGTATACAAAAAAACCCCTCATAGTATATATAGGGCTTGGTTCTACCAACAGTTTCAGGTCCACTGGGGGTCTTGGAACATACCCCTAGCAAATAATGGGGAACAATTATATGTTAAATATCAAGAGCCTCTATTTTCAATACTCAAGTGTCCCCATTTTAAATTTATGAGGCATCAGCAAAGAGCATCCTAGCATATCTCAATAGTTGCCAAGGGGTAAAGGGTGATTAGACAGATGCTGGTACCCAGCTGTTGCCCAGCTCTACTGAGGTCAGAACAAGAAAGAACATTTTAGGTCAGCAACGGGGAGGCTAGGAAGTTTAGATATAAGAATAGAAAATATTTAGGAACTAGAAACTTTCACAGAGAAGTTACTCAACATATATCAGATCAAATGCTTGAATGAATAAATGACTGAATGGATGAATAAAGTTGTAGTCTTCTGTCTTAGGTGTGTTGGGTTCACTCCTAAACAAATCTGAGAGATGAGCAGCATGTTACCTTGATGAGTAGGCATGCCCATCAGTTCTTTAAATACAGTCCCAGAGATATTTTACTGAGGGTCTCCTCTGTGCCAGACACTGAGAATTCCTCTGAGGAACTTCTGTCTGGGGCACAGGTGGTGACACAAGGCCCACAGGTCGAATCCAGCCCTCCACCTTGTTTTATCCAGCCTGGCACCTTATTTCTACCCAGGGACAGCCCTAAGACCCTTGCCCCTAGTTAAAGAGTAGTTACATTTATACAGTCCTAAAATTACGTTTGGCCCTTTGAAGGCAACCGCAAGGCTGATGCAGGCCGCAGTGAAAATGAGTTTGACACCCCTGGTCTAGTGGAAGAGAATGAGACCTAAACACAGAGTCCTACCAACTAGGGAGACATGTATGGGGGAAAGCTACGTAAGACTTTTAGAGCAGAATATAAAATTCTGCTTCCAAGTTCAACCTGTAGATTGAATACATGCATTTATTAGAACTTTTAGATTAACTCATTCAGTCATCAAATATTTATTGAATGCTTGCTGTATTCCAGACACTTTCTAGACAGAGAAGATACAGTAGTCCGTACAACGGACAATCCGTGAATTCTAGGAGAGGACAACAAACAATAAACAAATAAATATTCAATGTGTCACGTGACAGTAATACTGTGAGGAGAAGTAAAGGGAGGCGAGGTGTATAGAGAGTCAGAGTCGGATGCTGCTTTATACTAAGGCCGGGTCTGGAACAGCCAACCCCATAAGGTGACATTCGAGAAGATAAGACGTTGCAGAAGGAAGCAAGCCATACTGCTGCTATATGGGAGCAAAACATTCTGGGTAAGGAAACAGCACTTGCAAAGGCCCTGAGGTTGGAATAAACTTAGAGGTTCCGTGTATGACAAGGAAGCCAATGCTGATGAAACAGAGTAAGCAGGGGGAGAGTGGAAGAAGAGGTTGAAGACACAGCAGGACCAGATCTATAGCACTTTTTATCTGAGTAAGACAGGAAATCACTGGAGAGATTTGAGCAGAGGACAGATGTAATATGACTTGTATTTCCACTGATGGGTGGACAATTAACTATAGGAAGCAAGGATAGCAGTAGGGAGATCAGCCAGGAGGGCATTGCAATAGCGCAGGTGAGAGATGATGGTGTCCTGGATTTGGGATGGTAGGGACAGAGGTGGTGAGGAGTGTTTGGTTGGTAGTTGACTGAATTTTCTGTGGATTAGACATACAGGGTGAAAGAGAAAAAAAAGAGAGACAGGCATGATTCCAAGTTTTGGGGCCTAACTAAGTGGAAGAATGGAGGTGCTATTTGCTGAGATGGGGAAGGACGTGGCTCCAGAGGAAGGGAAGTAGGGGTTCTGTTTTGGACAAGTTAAATATATGGAGCCCACTGGACAACCAAGTGGAAGTGTCAAGTGAGCATGGGGCAACATGGGTCTGGAATTCGAGCGAAGAGGAGGATGGCAATATACATTTGGATAAGTCATATTCAGCAGTCAGATTGCTGTGACTGTGTGCAATACCATTCACTGCTGAGCCAAGAATGATATCATCATTACTTTTGCTTTTCTGAACCAGGAGAACCGACTCTCTTCTTGATCTCCACATGCTGGAGTGCCACAGGGTCCAGGCCTTGGACAAGTTCTTTTCTCTTTATACTCACTCCATAGCCATCTCAATAGCTTTAAATATTATGAAACATCCCAATTAAAAAATGGACAAGGGACCTGAACAGACATGTCTTCAAAGAGGACATACAGATGGCCAATAGACATGTGAAAAGGTACTCAATATCGGTAATTATCAGAGAAATGCAAATTAAAAACCAAAATGAGATACCAGCTTACACCTGTCAGAATGGCTATCATCAATAAATCAGCAAACAGGAAGTGCTGGCGAGGATGTAGGGAAAGGGGAACCCTGCACTGTGTGTGGGAATACAGACTGGTGCAGCCACTGTGGAAAGCAGTGTGGTGATACCTCAAAAAATTAGTGATGGATCTGCCTTTGAACCAGCAGTCCCGATCCTGGAAATATATCTGAAGGAACCCAAAATACTAAGTGAAAGAACATAAACACCCCTACGTTCATTGCAGTGTTATTTATTATAGCCACAATATGGAAGCAGCTCAAGTGTCCATCGGCAGATGAGTGGATAAAACAATTATGAGACATTTACACAATGGAACACTTGTCGGCCACAAAAAAGAAGAAAATTTTACCCTTTGTGATAGTATGGATGGACCTGTAAAACATTATGCTAAGTGAAATAAGCCAGTCAGAGGAAGACAACTACCCTGTGATTTCACTCACATGTGGAGTCTAATGAACACACTGAACTAACAAGGGAAATGGAAATAGACTGAGAGATAGAGAGCAGGGTGACAGCTAAGGGCGGGGAGGTTAGGAGGTAGAGGGATTGAGCAAGAAAGGAAAAAGGACTTATGGACACGGACAACAGTGTGGTGATTGTGGGGGTGGGAGGAAGAAGAGTATAAGGGGACTAAAGAGTAGTGGGAAAAAAATAAACTTTTTTTGAAAAAAGAAAGGAAGGAAGAAGAAGGAGTAGGTATGTATAGATGTGTCAAAGTGACTAATGATTATCTTTTAAAGTAGGAATATAATAAATATCTAAAAATAATATATAAATAGCAGTATAAAGATGATATATGGAAACAGGGAGGTATATAGCAGGAGCAATAATAAAAAAGTAGAAAGTGGCTTCCTTTAGGGAGAAAAGGGGTGGAGAAGAAAATTAGGGAGCAAGGGATTATTCTTTTCATTTCAACTTTATACTTCAGTGGATGGATAAACAAAACATGGCATAGCCATACAACGGAATATTATTCAGCCTAAAAATGAAGTATTGATACCTGCTACAAGGAGAATGAGGCTTCATGTTGAATAACTATATTTTTTACACCTGAAACTCATATAATGTTGTTTGTCAACTATAGTTATTTTTTTTAAGAATGAGCCTTGAAAACGTTACGCTAAGTGAAAGAAGCCAGTCATAAAAGAACACATATTGTACAATTCCATTTATATAAAATGTCTAGAATAGGCAAATCCATAGGCAGGAAATAGCTTACTGGTTTCCAGAGGATCAGAGGAGGAGGAACTGCGGGAATGACTGCCAACGTGTACAGAGTTTCTTTTCAGGATAATGAAAATAATCTGAAATTAGATAGTGGCCATGGCTGCTCAACCTTGTGAATATACCAAAAACTACTGAGTTGTATACTTTGAAAAGATAAATTTTATGGTATATGAGATATATCTCCATTTTAAAAACATACACTATTTGCAATGTTAAATTATACTAAAGTATTAACCTCGATAAAAATTAAAATGAATTAAAAATAGTATTAAACACAAACCCTGAATTACCTTTGAAATAGACAAGGTTCTCCATCTAACTTAAACCTTATCTAAAATTCCCATTATTATTATTATTTGCCTTTTTAAAACATATTTTATTTTTCAATTACAGTTTACTTTCAATATTATTTTGTATTGGTTTCAGGTGAACAGCATAGTAGTTAGACAATCACATACTTTACATCGTGTGCCCCCAATATTTCCAGTACCCACCTGGCATCATAAATAGTTATCATGATATTATTGACTATATTCCCTATGCTGTACTTCACACCCCCATGACTATGCTATAACTTCCAATTTGTACTTCTTAACCCCTTGGCTAACACAAACTTTGAGCCACGGCTGGTCTCAGGCAGTGGCAGTCAAGGCGTGAAAGCAGGGGGATGAAGATAGACAGCCTACACCCTCTTCCTTCCAGATGTCACACAAGGGAATCAAACTGGTGGCAAGAGCCTGCTGCATAATATGTGGGACCCGCAAGACTATACTTTCCGGGATCATTTCTATAGTTTGTTACTAGAGAAATTTCTCTGAACACGTAGAGCACCTGAAAACCACGAGGAGGAAATGAAGTGTTCTCTCCCGAGAGTGAAGCCGGTTCTTGGTGTTGCTTTGGTAACTGCCATTTGTCATTGATGATCGTTCTTCTCTCTCCTTGGAGGAAGTAAGAGAAGGACTTGAACAGACACTTCTCCAAGGAGGACATATAGAGGATCCAGAGACACAGGAAAAGATGCTCAGTATTGCTAGCTATCAGAGAGATGCAAATTAAAACCGCAATGTGATACTATTTCACACCAGTCAGAATGGCCATCATAAACAAAGCAACAAACAACAAGTGTTGGAGAGGTTGTGGAGAAAAGGGGACCCTAGTGCACTGTTGGTGGGATTGCAGACTGGTACAACCACTATGGAAAACAGTATGGAATTTTCTCAGAAAACTAAAAATGGATCTGTCTTTTGACCTAGCAATCCCACTGCTAGGATTATATCCTAAGAACCCTGAAACACCAATCCAAAAGAACCTCTGCACCCCAATGTTCATAGCAGCACAATTTACAATAGTCAAGTGCTGGAAGCAACCTAGGTGTCCATCAGTAAATGAATGGATAGAAAAACTATGGTACATTTACACAATGGAATTCTATGCAGCAGAAAGAAAGAAGGAGCTCCTACCCTTTGTACAGCATGGATGCAACTGGAAAGCATTATGTTAAGCAAAATAAGCCAGGCGGTGAAATATTATATGATCTCACATTTAACAGGAATCTAATCAACAAAACAAACAATCAAACAAAATATAACCAAAGACACTGAAATAGAGAACAGGCTGACAGTGACCAGAGGGGAGAGGGGAGGGAATTTCAGGGGAAGGGGGAAGGGTTTGAGGGAACTAGTATAAAGGATACATGAACAATAATAAGGGGGGGAGTGGAGATGGGAGGGAGGTCGGGAGGGCTGGGGGATAGACTGGGATGGGGCAAAGGGCAGAAAACTATACTTGAACAACAATTAAAATAAAAAAAAAATACGTGGAACCCAGTGCAAAGTGAAAATGAGGGTCTTTGGTCAAGGGAAAAGTGCTGTTAAAGGTACAAAACTATAAAGCTTGTTCCTTTTTCTTTCTTGACTTATGGTGGTTTTTTATTTGCTATTTAATATCTTTCTCAGAAAGGAAAAATTAAAAATTTAAATTATTAGCATAAGTTGTACCATTTTACATTGTGCAATGCCAGTTTCAGATACAAATATAATAGCATTTAATTTGCATGTAGAATCACCAAAATCACACAATTTGTATTTTGTAGTTTGTACATGCATATGTATTTAGTTCCTATCAGAACAATGAAAATACTGCACGCGGCTAAATTAGCTGTTTTTATTTCACTTTTTGTTATGCACACATCCCACTAAAATTCTGTGCTTTCACCTTACTGATGAGTAAAAAGAACAGAACAGAAAGGGAATTTGGGGTTGTCCTATTTTTCCCTTTCCTTCCATGCCTTCATTTTCAGCGTAAGTTGTTGGCTAATGGCAGGGAAGTAAAAAAAAAATAAACAAGTAAGAAAAGATATGATACAGGTACCTGGTGCTTCGTGTTTCTTAGAATGCCTTCCCCATCCGTGTTCCGAGGAAGCTCTGTCTCAGTGGCAAATGTGGCCACTCAGGGCCGGCAGCAGCCTGCTCATTTCATTGGCTAGGTCAGATGCTCCTTGTGCTACTTCAAGTTTCCTTAACTCCCACACATTGTCCATCCACCAGATTCCGTCCTCGTGGGAATGAAGTGGCAAGAACCAGGGAGCACACCCGTACTGTGGGTGTCTCCTCTGCTCATACGCATGTACCATCATTCCATTGGTCTTCACTTACAAAACACAAATTCACAGCTAAAATTGTTCAGGATTTCAAGACCACGACAGCAAAACATTAAGCCAAAACTGGCACCCATCTTAGCCAGGGGCCTATGCAACTGCACCGGTAGTATACCCCGAGGCTGGCCCTGCTGACGGAGGAATCCCCTTACCATCCACAACGCCGCCTTCTGGCTGCGGGAAAGCATCCTGTCTTGCTTTCTGGCCCCTGCAGTGCACATGCAGGCCAGGAGGCGAGAGACTCGGATTCCGAGCGCCGACCCACCAGGTGTCTGTGCAACAGCCTTGCATCTCCTTTCTCCCAGGTTTCTTTCCCTTGCCTTCACTACTTCCTTTGCAGAGGAGGACACGTCCATTAATCCAACCAGTTTCTTCTGTCTCTCAACAAATTGTGTTCATTTCTGCCTTCCTACTATTTCACTCACAATTTTCCTCCTTCATAAGTCTAACCACTACCACCTACACCTGCTCCTCCTCCCCAGTTAAAAACAAAATGAAACATATCTTCACTTTCGAAATCAAATTTCACCCTCTTTGCAAAAGCTCCTTTGCAGGCACCTCGCGCTGAAGTGGACGCCCTCTGAGCGCCTGTCTGACCAAGGATCCAGGTGCTTAGCCATTTCCATCCGGTTTTGTCGCTTTCTGCTTCTCTGTGTCTGTTTTGTCTCTTTAACTTGCTTATGAGCTTTGACTCAGAGAACTGTCTTCCATGTTTCTGGTGTCCTTCACAGCCCCTAGGACTGCAGTGCCCTTAGTGTTCTCTGAATGAATGAAAGAGTAAGTGAATGAATGAGTGTGTAAATGAGTCAATGAAACTACAGGATGCAAGTCAGAAAATCCTCGTTGACCTGATGGCTTTTCTGTACCTAATATTTGACAAGCTGTGAATGTACCTCTTCTGGCCTCAGTTTTTCCAGTTATTAATTGGGACATTTGGGTATGACCTCACTCTGTCCAGGACAAATTGCATTATTAGCACAATCGTTAGAATCTCTTTGGGTGAAAAAACTACACTCATGTGATAATTTTACCACACCCTTTTCTCTCAACCTCCACTAGGATGATTGAGGACAGGAAAAGAATGTTTAAACTATATATTTGTATCCTTATTAAGAGCTATACCAGTAATGCAAAAAAAAAATCAACAAAACTACTAGTGCAGAAAAATTTATCCCGAACTTAGTATATCTTAGAAAAATCAAAATATATCAGAGTTCATATTTCCAGTTTCACTGATTTTTTCCTGTGTGTAATCCAGTTTTCCAAGTGTATGTCATGCACTGTACCTTAATTTAAGAACTGACTCAAACACAAAATGAGTACAAATTTAGACAGACTACCAGTAGCTTGGAAATTGAACAAACATACTAAGTTTGTAGATAAATTGTCCTTTCTGTTAACTTTCAGGGAAAGATAGATGGCCCACTACTGTGGCCCTATTCAAGTGTGACGCTCTGATGGCTTGTGCGAGTCAGCCTTCCCCCCCCTCGCCTCCAGCCCCCAAACAGAACACTGTCAACCTGTGTAAACAATGCCAATTCATCCCTGAAATGAAACCTCCTGGAAGGGTCTGAATAGGAAAGTGCGTAGGAAATGACATACTTTGGGGGAGCAGATATCCTAGTGGTGTTGATATGTGCATTTTAAATTTATAATTAAGGGACACTGTGGCTCTACGAGGTTAACTAACTTGTCCTCGGCCATACAGCGAGGAAGTGAAAGAGTCTGAACCCAATCCTTCTGTCTGTTACAGCCGACAGGCTTTCCAGCATTCAGCGCTTACCTTTCGTTCACAAACTGGAGGGGAAGGAGAGGGGTCTACTGGAACCTACAAGGATTTGCAGAAAAACTCTTAAGTTTGCTACCAGCATTTCACGGTTTTGATCCTAAATACAAACCAGCCTACCAGAAACATTAGGAAACAACCAAGGCAAAATTGTCATTTCTTTCTATTTTATTCACACATTTACAGATGGAGAGTTTGATGTCTTACATCCCCAGGCTTCTCAAACTTATGGGAAGGTGATGGTAAAAGGATCTCACCAGAATGCCCTTCTTTTCTTTCCTTGTTTCACCACTGACTTCCTTTCCCATCCTCATGGGTGGCCACATGACTGAGTTCTAGGCAATGCGAGTGGAGCAGAAGTGACATGTGCTACTTCCAGTCCAGTTCATAAGCTTCCACGCGTCCTCCTCCAGACTGCTGATGCAGACAGGGAACCCTGAGCAGCCTCGGAAACTGTGTGCTGAAGATGGCACGACTGCCATCAGCCTAGGCTCCTGAATAACTGAAGAGTTATTCCCTCTCTCCCTCCCCTCCCCTCTCTCTAAAAATAAATAAATACAAATCTTTAAAAAAATCTAAAAGAATAAAATGAAAGACACAAGTTTTTCACTACAGCCAGAGTGGACTCTCAGGACACGAATCGCCTGTAATCAAGTTGTGGCTTAGCAGGTTTGCGCTTTTCAGTCTGGCCTCCTGGAAGCATTGTTCAGTTTCCTGCAATCCAGAAATAGGTGAACTAGCTCTTTCAAAACTCAGTGTTTTGATTTATTCTCACCTTTTTCTGACTTTATTTCCCTCTTCTGTCATAAATTAGAAGCAATTTCTTTTAAGCTGCATGTATTCCTGAGAAAGGCGGTTTCTTTTCCTGTGAGTGGCTCATGGTGCATCAGTCCCTACCTCAGGCAGGTGCACATATTCTGGGGCGACGTAGGTCCCCAGACCCTGACCATACAACTCTCCCGGGGAAGCCAAGCCTTTCCATTATTCCCAGTAACTTTAGTCTCTCACCCTTTGAGGTTTTTTGAGTTTGATGACTTGTCCTTCTTTAACAGATTGTCTGAGGGTCCCCACATTCCTTTCCCGGGCCAGGCCCCTACACCCACCATGGTTGAAACGTCCCTGATTACTCCAACTTGTGCTCAGATCCACTGGAGGTCCAAATCTGACCCACCAAGGAGTGTTGTTTGTCATGCACAATATTCTACTTTTGCTTTAGTCGCTAGTATTTTAGATGTACAAGTTTCACTTGAAATGACGGACCTTGTAGTGCTGAGTCCCTGTGCATTAAAATTAACCATCGGCTAAAGCCAGGTACCTGCTCCCCACAATCCAGTTCTCTTCCTGTGTTTTCCCAGCACCGAGGAGCAGCATCTCACACGATTATGTCATTGTCCTTAATAGCCTTTTGAATCTGCAACCCTTCTTCTGGCCCCTATGAGGTCAGAGATTTGTGAGGCACATGCAGCCCCGGCCAAAAGGAGCTCATGTTCAGGTTTTCTGCTCTCAGTGCTAACGCTGTCCTCCCTGGCCCTTTCCTGGGCTCTCTGCAGACCCACTCACCCTCGCCTCTGCAAGTCCCCATCCACCCTTATTGTCCACAGCCCCCACCAGAACCATGCAGTGTATGTTGGTCCTGACAGCCTCTGAGCTCCAGAGATGTGGCTCCTTAAGTTGCCCCCACCGTTCGTGAGACCAAGGCATTCTGAAGACACGTTGCTTCTAGAAACACTTGTGAAGGGAATTAAGTGACCAGAATAGGACTTCAGTTTTATATTTATTCAACTTTATGATTGCAGGAGCAACTGGTGCCAACAAGAACCAAGGCTTGGAGGGCTCTAGCTGCAAAGTCTGTGCTCGGCTGAAGCCAGGAAGGCCCTCCCATAACAAACGCTACACCTGCTCTTTGCTGAACTCCTTGCCACGTTGTGAGGTTAGGAAGTGTGGAGGGAGCAGATAGAAAGAAATGGAGAATTCTAGACCATTAGAAGGGACTTTAAACTTCATCTAATCCAACTCCCCCAATTTACTTACAAAAAAGTTTACCAGACCCTTAAGGGGTGTTTTTCCTCCAAGTGAACGATAGAGTTGAACCCTTGTGAGTATAACAATCAGCCAGGGAAACGAGTGTTTTAGGCGCTTGCTGTGCCCCAGCTGGCTCTGTGCTCCTACTGGGGAGGTACTACTGGGTGCTTTTGTGCATAATGTTTTGTACTAGGTGGGGGGTTGGTTATGAAGGTAGAGTGTGAAGTGTGTGTCAGTGAGTGTGCAGGGATTTAAGGTTTGTAAAAGAGTTTAAATGGAAAGGCTTTATTTCTCCAGTAAACGCTTCATTTCCTATCTATAAGAGCAGTAAAGGGACCGTCTGAATGAAATGCATTCATTCAGTTAGGCATCCATTATAAGGATCCTCCTTTGCCTTGAGAGAAACCTCTCACCACGAAGGCTCCCGCACCTGATGCTACCATCCAGAGAAAACAAAAACTGGAAGAGGCCTGTTTGGGTTTCACGGCATAGGGAGTGTGTGTTTCAGGTTCACGGATTGTATGCAAATAGGACTCATCCGCCTGCCATAAGTGGTATTTTTCCTGTTGTGCCACATGCTGGAAGTTTTGGAGTCCTGATCTCGTTATATTGTGGATATTTGAACCCTCTATTTGAAAACTTCCATTGTGTGGTCTCAGAAATGGCTGGTAGGCACAACGGCCGCTGGAATAGCCATTTGCATGTTCCCCTTCTGCTCTCCTGACCTAAGCTTTGAGGAGGGCCTGGGGGGACGGTGTGGCTCCAGGTGGAGAACACAGAGGGCTCCGCAGGCGGTGCTGTCAACCTCTCAGCCCCTGCTTTGGACTCGGGTTGGCCAGTCCACTGGTCCTAGTAGCACATTTCTCAAGAGTCACTGGAGTAGGTTTTGGAATGTCACTCTTTCTTGGAATGGCCTTTTGTCCCTCTTAAAGACTCATCCTCAGTCTGTCCACCAGCCAGCCTTCCCTCTCCTGGCAATTCTTCTCCGACCCCAGCTCCTCACACCCTCCAGGCAGAGCTGGGTGCTTTCCCTTCTGTTTTCCCAAACATTCCTTATGGAAGGTGCTCAGTGGCTGTCGCTGTGCCAGGAACTGGGGCCCTCAGTCAGCGGGCCTTGGCCCCTGTCCTCTGTGATTCATAGTCTAGAGGAGACAGGCTTGTCAAGATGCCTCTGTAAATGGCAAGAAAGTGCAAACCTGGAAGAACATCGAGGAAACCCACAGGGTCCACACAAGGCAGTGAGTTGGAGGGGCGGGGGCAGGATCAGGAACATTTGTCAGAGGCAATGTAGAAGCAGAGTCATGAAAAACAGATAGGAGTTCCCCAGGCAGACAAGAGGGAAGGTATTCCAAACCTAAGGAGGAGCATCATTCTGTCAGTGCATACTCATTGGGCGCCTACTGTGCACCAGGCACTATTCTAGACTCGCTTTCATTGGAGATTCCATCCTAATGGGGATGGACAATAACAATTTTTTAATAATATGAAATAGCACACGCAAATACTCTGATGCATAAAATGCTGTGATGTGTTTGGAAAACTTCACAAATTGTGGCTAGAGAGTCCTACTCAGGGAAGGTGGGGAAAGGGCAGGAAAGTCTTCTTACTTCTCACTGCAGGTACAGCTGTTGCAGCTGACAACTTATAATTGCTTGTCCTTCTGAAACCTAAGGCTTCAGAAAATCGGGATGATCACAGCAGCTTTCTAACTTTGGAAACCTCCCCTGCTCATTTTCCTTAAACCTCACTCTGTGGTTCCAGTCTCAAATTCAGAGAGCAGAGGATCATCTTGCTTGAACTCTCCTGCAGAATCATTCCTTACCTTGACTTCAAGACTCGGCCCTGCGGGAAGAAGACAGGTGTGACAGGGAAGCTGTGTGAGTCTGGCTGCCTTGTTCTACCTTTTGCCCTTATTTCCTCTTTCATCAGGCATGAGAGTGTCTGGGATTTAGCATATCAGCTTTTAAGACTCCCACGTTTCCCATGTTTTCAGAGTGCGTGCTGGCCGCGACTTCTGCTCCATCTTGGTTATCAGGAACAACTGTAAGATTTAAAACAGAGAAATAACAGGATCGGATTGGAAAGAACAGAGCTCTGGCGGTGTGGTAAAGTGGAGGAAGGACTGGAGGCTGGGGGGTGGGCATAGTCGTTAGGATTGAGCAGGGAGATGCACGGGAGGACATTGAGAAATGAGACCTGCCCACCGGAAGTCAGTGGCAGCAGAGCTGGCAGGAATGTGATAAATTTGAGAGCTCTTGGGAGGTCAAATCAGCAAGATCTGTGAGTACCGGATGCAAGGGCTAAGGAAAGGGAAGCATCTGAGGTAATTTCTAAGTTTGGACTTGGGAGAAGGAGTAGGGTGGTAATGCCATTAATTGAACCAGGAAATGAAGGGGGCAGCTGATTTTGAAGGGAGGCCAATTTCGAAGCTCCTATTAGGTGTCCCCTAAGAATACCTGGGAAGTCAAAGAAATTAATGTTTCTGAATACTTCCACCTGTCCGGCACCGGGCTGGGTGCCTTAAATATCTGTTCTCATTTAAAAACCTGAAAAGCAAATATCCCTCGGCTTATTTCACACATAAGAAATTAGGGATCCGTGGATTTGAGTACTTTGCCCAAGTTCACCAGCTAGAAAGGCCAGGGTGAGAAGCTCTAACCCAACAGTATGTAATTCCCTAATTCTGGAGTTAATCAAGTCTACCCAGGAGTCACTGGTACATAGATGATAGCCATAATTTAGGGATATTTTCTGGGTTTATTTTTTTTGTGGGTTTTTTTTTTTTTTTGCCATTTAGATAATAGGTGCCTTAAAGCCAAGGATCAGGCTGTATTCTCTTTTGCATACTTGAGCAGCAGTAGATAATAAATGGGTGAGCTTAAGAAACAAAAACTTGAAAAGCTGTGGAAGTTGGTGTCCCCTACCTGGGTCTTGTGTTCTTCCCCACTGTCATCATTCGGCTGATACACCCGCTTCTCCGTCTGTCGCTCTTGTTCAGAGGGAATTAGGGAATCCATGCCAGTGTTCACTGGGCTCCTTCGACGTACTCTGCTTACCAGCCAGAGCTGCTGTAACAAATTACCATCGATTTGACTTAAAACAACAAGAACTTCTTTTCTCACAGTTCTGAAGGCCAGTAACCTGAAATCCAGGCATCTATTCCATACCTTTCTCTTAGCTTCTGGTGGTTGCTGGCAAAATCCTCAGTGTCCCTTAGCTTATAGATATGTCACTTCAATTTCTAACTTTGTCTTCACGAGGCTTGCCCTTTGCATCTCTGCATTTCAGATCTGCCTCTCTTCCTCTTAGAAGGACAATGCTCATTGTATTCAAGTCCCAGCCTAAATCCAGGATGATCTCATCTCTAGATTCTTAATTATACCTGCAAAGACCTTTATTTCAGGTAAGGTCACATTCTGAAGTCTTGGGTGGACCTAATTTTTGGGAACCACATTTCAACCCACTATAGGTGTATGACAACTTTATGAGTTAGGAAGATTCCTTGGGGTATTTTTTTCTATTTTGCACATGAGAAACTGAGGCACAGGAAAGAGGCATAGGCTGCCCAGGCTCCCTGTAAAGGATAGCAGAGCTAGGATGCAAACCCACACAGCCGGTCTCCTGGGGTCCTGCTCTAACCACTCTGTACTTCTATCTCCACACGCAAATCTCCCTGATTTGGCTAGAGTTTCCCTATCTCCTTCTTACTACTGGCAGGAGTGCATTTAAAGGGTGATCTTCAAGAGATGAAGTCCTCCGTCTGTTGTCAAAGAGAGCTCAGGAGAGTGTGTCCTCCCAAATGGAAGGACAGGGGTAGGTAGCAGGTGCTGGTAAGAGAGAAGTGTGAGAGGGTGGGGCGGGGGCTCTGTGGCTCTCCATAAAGCACACCAGGTAGACAGCCATCAGTGCGGGCCCCCAAGTCCTGACAGCCCCATCTACAGCACTCTGGCAGCCACCGAGGGCCTGTGCTCAGTCTGCAGGCTGCAGGGTTCTATTTGCTGAGAGGTGAGCTTGGCTCTTCACAGATAAAAAGTGGGAGCCTGTTCCTCTCTTACACTTAAGAAAACCATTGGACCTCACAAATAACTCCTCTTCCAGCAACTAAAATCTTCCTCCTGTGATGCTACTGAGCGCACACTGTATGAAGAGCTCCTGTGTAGAATGTCACACAACCAAGCACGCAGCTCACACGTGCTCCTGACTCCTTTCACGAGCCCAGCCCGCCAGAAGGCTGAGCGCCCACAAGGACTGCACTATGTGCAGTGGGGCTGCGATGCTGAACCAAACCAGAGGGCCCTTCCTGCTGCCCTCGCCTTGCTCATTTCCCATCCTCAGCAGCTGAGAGCTGAAAGCAATTCCTCTCACCATCTGAGACTCATCATTTTATTAAATCTCCACATGTCCTGAGTCTGAGCTCAGCAGTACTTTTTTGAAAGCTATTTGGGGGTTAGTAGGTAATGCTATGGGTATGCTGTGCAGAGAAAATTTGAAATTTTCTTCCCACTTAACTTGGCTTATTCATATCATTCTCTCTTTGGCTTGTTGCATTATTCCTCCCCCACCTGCAATTTTGCAATTTTAGGTTTAAGGCCATTCTGAGAATGGCAGGTGTGATTATTTAGCTATATATAAATAAAACCTTCTAATAACAGTGTATGACAATAGTGTATATAGAATGTTACTTTCTGAGTAAGAGAAAGAGTTATCAATACCTATACTGCCTTATATTTTCAAAAAATGGTAGAATAAACAAATGTGTCAATAGCTAATGAAAGTGATACTTCTGGGGACAGACAAGGAATAAAATGGAGATTGGAACAGAAACTAGATTTCTCCAAATGAGCCTAAACATATAGTTTGGGCTTTGGAACAATGTAAATGTTTTACACAGGACAGTAACTTAAATGAATTCCTCATAAATTAAAAGCAGTCTAAGACAAATGAGCTTGACTCTATGTCAGGTTGGTGGCTAACCACACACAGTAGAGAATGACAAGTAGGATGACCAACTCTCCTGGTGTGACCAGGACTATCCAGGTTTTTAGTATAGATCTGGGAAATCCCTTAGTCCACTGCAAACCAAGGTAGTTGGTCATCCTCTAAACTCATTATAAAATCCACTCTTCTAGCCCTGGCCATGTGGTTCAGTTGGTTGGAGCATTGTCCATAACCAAAAGGCTGCTGATTCGATTCCTGGTCAGGGCACATACTTAGGTTGTGGGTTCAATCCCTGGTCCAGGCATTTATGGGAGGCAACCAATGATGTTTCCCTCTCTCCCTCCCTCTCTCTCTAAAACGCAATGAAAAAATATCCTTAGCTGAGGATAAAAAAAAACCCACTATTCTAACTATATATCCTAATATCCTGAGTGAGATTAATTCTAAGGACAAATAAGAATCACAAAGAAATATTTAACTGCATCCTTAGTGTTACTAAGGACTATTATCCAAAATGTACAAAGAACTCTGAAAACTCAACAATAAGAAAATGAACAACCTGACTAAAAACAAGCAAAAGACCTAAACAGACAATATATACAGAGAAGATATACAGATGGCCAATAAACACATGAAAAGATGCTCAAAGTCATGTGTTACTAGGGGATTGCAAATTAAAGCAACAATGAGATGCCATTGCACACCTATTAGAATGGCCAAAGCTCAGAACACTGACAATATCAACTATTGCAGATGATAGGGGGAAATAGAAACACCCATTTGCTGTAGGAGACTGTTCTGCATGGCGTGGGCCCAGCTCCCACTGGGAGATGCACAGGACCCACGCCCACGAATAGGTTCTCCCATGGAGAATCAGGCCTGCAGTGTGCCTAGGCCGCTTTGAGTCTTGCTCTTGCTAAACAACTCCCTCACCCTGAATTGAGGACATTTACTGCAAAGTAACTTCCTAAAATCCATGCTAAACCTTCCAAGGATGAGTGTAACTGGTTCAACCACTCTTGCATTTTCATTTGCAAATATCCCTCTTCTGTAATGTGATTAGCAGCATTGGCTGCTTTGTTTTCTGTAAAAGGTAACCACCTAAAGCGAACCTGTGCATAGTAAATGAGGACCATCACGTAATGTGCCGAGAGATAGAAATAAAGGCCTGTCATGGTGGAGGCCACGGCTTTTGCTCCCCTTGAGAGGATAAGCCATGCTGTCCCTTTTCCTCCACCGGACTTGGTAGTCCATGTGACTGTCTCATTTCATCCATAAGGACTCGGACACTGCGGGCCGGTGTCTGCATCGATTTGCTATGTTGGAACTGCAAAATGGCAGTCACTTTGGAAGACAATTTGGCAGTTCCTTTCAAAACTAAACATACTCTTACTATATGACCCAACACTTGTTGATTTGAAAACTTACACTGACACAAAAACTTGCACAGGGATGTTTGTTGCAGCTTTATTAATAATTGCTAAAACTTGGAAGCAACCAAGATGTCCTTCAAGAGGTGAATGGATAAATAAATTGTGATACATTCAGACAACGGAACATTATTCAATGTTAAAAAGAAATGAGCTATCAAGTCATGAAAAGTCATGCAGATAATTTGAATGCATATTGCTAAGTGAAAGAAGCCAAGCTGAAAAGGCTACATACTGTGTGATTCCACCTATTTCACATTCTGGAAAAGGAAAAACCGTGGAGGCGGTAAAAGAGTCAGGGGTTGCGAGGGGTTAGGATCATTAGTTGCTGGGAAAGGGATGCAAAGGTGGGACACAGAGGATTTTTAAGGCAGTGACACTATTCTGTGATACCATCATGGTGGAGGTATGTCTTTATACAACTGTCTAAACCCACAGAATGTGCAACACCAAGAGGGAGCCCTGATGTAAACTATGGACTTTGGATCATTAGGATGCATCAAGTAGGCTCACTGTCTGTGATAAATGCACCACTCTGGTGAAGAATATTAACGACAAGGGAGACTGTGTGTATGTGGAGGCAGGAGCTCAATGGGAACTCAGGTCAGTTTTGCTGTAAACCTAAAACAGCTCTAAGCAATAAAGTCTGCTTTTAAAAAATGTTGATGAGGAACTCTTTACTGGATGGATTAGGCTGATTTCACCTGAACCCACTGATCAGTCTTTAAGAAAAATCAAAACAATCAAATATACAGAAAAGTCTCAAGTACAGAATAAAACCTTTCTATTCCTTAGAAGTAACTTGTCCACATGATGCCTCATTACCCTGAAACACTTCAGTGTGTACTTCCTGCAAACAAAGACAATCCTGGTAAACTACAACACACAACAATCTAAACCAGGAAATTAACATTCATATATTACTGTCAAGAACACAGAAGTGTCTGAGTTTTTATATAAGCCAACAAGTTAGCCTGCCACAGTTTCATGAATACTGGCAGAAGTCATGAGATTCCTGGGTCAGAGACAAAGAACTTTATTACCCATTGCACAGCAAGTGGTATAAATGACGTATTTATGCCAGTTTCTCTTTCCTCCAGGTTTCATGGGGGTTAATGTGGATAGGCCCAGATTATTGCATGCATGTGCAGTGCAGTGCTTAAGGAATTCCAATATTTTATAATGGGCAGGAAGCATACCTGCCATTTGCTTCGGAGGAAGACACTATCTCTGTCTTTCTAGGTTGTTTGCTGTATAAACATTCTCGAAAAATTAGTCTGGAACAAAGGGCAGTGAGTTCCTCTGCTTACGAAATGTACACAAAAGTGAGAGACCCAGGGGTAATTGTCTCCCAGGACTGTAGGTCTGATTTGTTTTCTTAATTCAGGCCCCCCTGAAGGAAAGCATGTCTAATGAAAGCCATGAAGGTTAAAGAGCAGGTGCTTGGGGACAGGAGGCTACAGGCAGGCATGTGGGAGTTGGAGGCATAGGAAGAGAGTGTTCCTTGTAGAGGGAACAGCACAGATTAAGAAAAGCCCAGAAGCCTTGAAGGACCTAAGAAATACTAAGAGCAAAGTATTGCCGGGGTATAGGGAACAGTAGAGTGAGGGAAAGGCTGGGTCCTCAGCTGCGATCAGAGAGGCAGGCTGACTTTGAGAGGCCTTGTAAACCCTGAGACACTATTGGAACTTGACCCTGAGCCCTTGAAATGATTTAAACTGGGAGTGGCGTGATCAAATGTGTGCTTTTAAAAAGGCCACTAGGGCTGCAGCTGCAAGCAGACTGGATTCATCCCAAGGTTAATTTTTTTCCACTTGGTTTCCTGCAATCAGGTTCATGGAGATGGGGATGTATTGAAATTCTGCCATTTGGTAGTGGGCTGTCCTTGAAGATGAACAGATCTGGGGCCAATCTCACTGCTCTTCCCCCACCATTGATCCAGGTGCCCGCAATTCTGACGAATGTCAAAGGCAAACGTGAAGAAGGAAGAGGAAGTGATTAGTCCCTCATACTCCAGGTCAATTCGCTGAAGATCAAATCTCCAAACAATAAGCCAGCTTTTCAAATAAGTCTGCCTTGTTCGTCAATGAACCTGGGTTTTTTTTTTTCATAATTATTCATTATGTTTTGATAGAATTATTTTTAGCAGATTTAAAAGATTTTCATGCAATATTAGTTGATGAGTTTGAAGTTTTACTTTGGTTTAGGTTTAGCTGAGTTTTAGTTTAGTCTAGCTGTATCTCTGTGACCAAAGTTCAGTATACTCCAGACTTTTCTATATTTTGTGTCAGTGACTTTGGAGCATGAGAATTTCTTTTGTATTTCAAATTAGATTGCAAGTATTTTGGATGACAAGAATTTTTATGACTGTTAGAACAGGTTTCTCTACCCCAATACATATTATTCCAGTTCATTGCCTTTTGTATATCTCTTAATTCACAGATTTGTAAATCAGCTTATTCAATATACTTTGCCTGTATTTCAAGCACTGGAGAAGGAATTAGTTCTGAAATGTGAGTCACACACAAAATTGAAATTCAGTTGAGCTGTATTGACAAATCTATTGCAAAACACCTGGAGTGAACCAGCTGCAACACACCTATAAATAAACCTAAACTACAACTTTAATAGCAAGCAGACAATTCTTAAAGGCATTTGAAACCATTTCATATAACATAATTTGCTATTAAATTAAAAAAATCAATTATATTTATTTTGGTCCCTACAGTATAGTCAATTGAGTTAATCATTCTCCTTACTTCATAAAATATTATCATCATTGACCCATACAAGGTCGCTCTCCTGTTTTGTTTTATTTTATATAGTCTGTCTTCATCTCCGGTACCACTCTCATTCCCTGACTCCATGGGGACTCACTCCAGTTTATTTGCTCCTCGTTTTTAAATGCATGTACTCTCAGCAGTATTTTGCAATATTTGTTTTTAAGTTACGAACACAATCTTCTCTTTCTTACTCTATGTTTTAAAGATCTATCAGTTTGGTGTTTGTACATTTAGTTCATTGCATCCAACTGCTGCTCAGTATTCCGTAGGATGCATCCAGCCCATTTTACTAACCAGGCCCCGGTGATGGCCCTCCAGGCAGTCTCCGGCTCTCCTCCACCATAAAAAAATTTCTGATGCACATCCTATACATGTGACCTTACAGAGTGAGAGATCATTTTCCTGGGGTATGCACCCAGGAGGCAGCTGACTGCACCGTGCAGCATATGCACATGCAATGTCACTCAGTACTACCAGCTCACTTTCCTGAATGGCTTACTAGTTTACACAACCACCAGATGCAGAGCTGAAGCAAAATTTAAGGGAGCATGAAAAAACCCAATAATTAAGGCAATATTTTCAGGCAATAGTTTAAAAATCAAATTTAATGCAAAAAAAAACCCCACCCTGCCTAATGAAAACATTATCAAAATTTTAAAAATAAAGACAATATCCAACCCTGCACTGGCATGATTCTCAGATCCTGCTTCAGAACTCAGTCCTCCAGCTGCTGGGAACAGTGCTGGAATAAGGTCCTCAGCCATCAACCCTCCTTAGGAATGTGCTCAGCTGGCAAAAAACTACCAGTGACTGATCATACAATTGAGGGGATATGAAAGACTGAGCCTCTAACCCCCATCCTGGGTCAGTCTGAGGGTCACTCCGGCCAGCAGCAGTGTTCCCTGTGGGGCTGGAAGAGGCTTTCTTTGGGACAGCAACGCTGCTCATGTCTCCTGCTTCCTCCCCACCCTCTTCCACAGACATTGGTCTCACCAGTGCTTTGAAATAAATGTCTTGCATGTTAACCTTAAGCTGAGAGGCTGTTGCCCAGAGATTCCAACTGTGTCACTTGCTAATATTTGGTACTGTCTTCCTGTACAGTATTTGCCATCTGTTTGTACTTAAAGTAGGATTTTTGTGTTTCTAAAATTTGCATTGTTTCGATTATTAGTGAATTTAAACATCTCTTTATATGCCTTTTAGTCAATTGAGGCCTTACTTTCTCTGAAATGCCTGTCCATATCCTTTACCCATTTTACCATTAATACTATACATTTTATAATATAGAATTGTTGATGAATTGATAACTTGGTGAGCTGGCCATTCAGCAGTTTCATTTCAGCAATTTGGCTTTCAGCAAATTAGTTTTCAGTGGATTCCATAAAAACTTCCAGGTTTACAGAAAAATCTGGTGAATTAAATGAATCGGTCATTTAGTGAATTAAATTTTGTGACTTGACATTAACTAGATTGGTTTTTGGTGGATTGTCCTGTGCCCACAAGACTCCTGCACTGCTGACTCTCCCTACCAGCCTTCCCTGGGAACTGCCCACTGGGCCTGTGGACCTCCCCAGTGGTGGGAAGAATGCACAGGGAAGACCCCTGCCTCTTACCATCAAACCCCCCTTCTGTCCCTTTGTGCTTCCTCTTCTCCCCCTTTCTACTCATAACTGATCACTATGCTCCCCCACTCCATACCCTTCAGTAGTTCCTTTCCCCTTTATTATAGCCCAAGGGTCCCTTTGCCAAGTGACTTTGTCCCTCTGCTTTCGAATGCTCCTTTGCCAGCAATCACGTGCTCAATATTACCTACATTTAACCATGTCTACTCTTCTTCAGACCCAACATTTTTCTCAACACAGAAAAAATGCTTGAAAGGGCGGATTAGAACTTTCATTTCCACTTACTGCTTCTTCACATTCTCTTCTCAACCTGTGCTTGA
The DNA here is from genome assembly GCA_004024845.1 of Tonatia bakeri. Classification (NCBI taxonomy): domain Eukaryota; kingdom Metazoa; phylum Chordata; class Mammalia; order Chiroptera; family Phyllostomidae; genus Tonatia; species Tonatia bakeri. The sequence goes on from PVIA01000347.1 coordinate 141,161, forward strand.
TGGGTTCCATTCACAGTGCCCATTGAGACTGCTTTGGTGAAATGCCCAGGGGCCTCCATGCAATAGCATTCAGTAGTTATTGCTCTTAGCTGGCCTAACACTTCAGCAATATACTTTCAACACAACTGCTTGTGCTCTTGAAGAAGTCTCAGCTCTTGGCCTCTGTGACACCATGCTCTCCCAGTTTTTCCTTCAAATACCTGATGCTTTTCCACTTTTGTGCATGTCTCCTCTGATCAATATCTAAATATAAGAGTTCTCCAGGGCTTGAAGCTCAGCCCCTTCTCCTTCTCCATCTATTAAGACCAGGGTATTGCATTAGATCTCCTAGGGAGACATCTTAGGAGATACTATGGAATATCATAGTCATAATACTATCATTATGCATTATTCACTTTCTCCTCAAGCCAAGCTCATTCTCACATCTGACCTTGTACATTAGTTGTTTCCTCAGCCTGCAACACCCCCTGCTCCCTCTGCACATCCCCATCTTTGTACTTCAGGCTCCTTTGCATCATTCAGTTATAATTTTAAAGAACTTCTCTGACCATCCAGTTTAAAGTAGCTATGCAGTCGCTCCTTAGCACAGTGCATCATTTTAATCTCTGCACAGCATTCCTGATTTTCTGAGTTTTTTGTTAGTTATTTTTTTCTGTTTGCCCCAGACAGAATATAAACCCCTGTGTCAGTACAGACTTTATTGCTCTTGTTAGGCAATCAATCAATCAATCTACTTTAAAACATTTTACCATGTGTAGTTTGATGTGATGGACATGCTACTGAAACTATATACAGCTATAACTCAGGCTGCTGGCATTTTCACCAGAAATGCATTGTCCTGGGAAGACCAGCAAGCATTCTAATTTGGAGTTCCATAGTCTATACCCTAGAACAGCTCTGCCCAATAGAAATACAATGTAAGTCACATATTTAATATTAGCTTTGTTAACAGCCACCTTTAAAGGTGAAATTAATTTTTACATTATTTTTTACTTAACCGAATATATACAAAATACTATTTTAACATATAATGAATATACAATTATTGAAATATTTTGCTCTTTTGTTGTTGTTTTGTACCCAGCCTTTCAATGCCAGTGTGTATCTTACAGAACATCGTACTTTGGTTAGCTGAAAGGCTCCACAGCCCCATGTGGCCAATGGCTATCATATTGAAAAGTGCAGCTCTAGAGGGCTTACCCCAAGTGCTCCTCACAGCTAGATTTTGATTAATACTTGAAATTGTGCAAATCGGCATAGTGAATGTCCAACATTTTTTTTAATTGATGAAATTGATGGCTTCTTAAATAGCAAGACAAATATTTAGAGTGAACGTTCATGGGTGAAATTAAAGGTATTAAAGAAATGTGGACTGGTTAAAATATTCCAGGGACACTTTTCAGTCTTGCATGCACAGGGTAGAAGAATTAGGAGGCTTATAGTTCGCATTTGTAGGGATGGCAGTTGAGGCTGAATTCCTAAATGATCCCAGGTCCAGACATTGGCTTAGGAGGGTGTATTGTGGTCTGATGCCAGCTGAAGGGCCAACAGAACCCTTCGGCCAGAAGTGTGGTTCTGTCTATCTGAACTGAAACTCTTGGTGGTCCAAGCATGCAATGTACCTAAAAAGACTCAGAGCTGCCACTTTATTTAACCGACAGGCAGGAACTGCTTTGTGCTTCCTTATTAATGATTTTTTTATTGAGGTATAATTGACATATACCATTATATTAGTTTTTAGGTGTATAATATAATGATTCAATATTTGTATACAATATAAAATGATCACCACAATTAGCCTGGTTAACATCCATCACCACGCATAGTTGCAATTTTTTTCTTGTGATGAGGACTTTTAAGATATACCTTGTTAGCAATTTTCAGACATGTGATACAGTATTATTAACTACAGACACCATGCTGTACATGACATTCCCATGACTTATTTATTTATTTATTTTTAAACTTTATTTATTTTAGAGAGAGGGGAAGGGAGGGAGAAGGAGAGAAACATCAATGTGTGAGGGAAATATTGATGGGTTGCCTCCCACACATACCCAAACAGGGGACTGGCCCACAACCCAGGCACGTGCCCTGACCAGGAATTGAACCAATGACCTTTCAGTTTGCAGGCTGGTGCTCAAGTGACTGAGCCACACCAACCAGGGCTGACCTATTTATTTTATAACTGAAAGTTTGTGGCTTCTGAAGCCTTCACCCATTCCACCCATCCCCAAACCCAACCTCTGGCTATCATCAATCTGACTTTTTTTTAAGATTCCTCATGTAAGTAAAAGGTATTTCTTTAATAAATGCTATATGTTTGGTAGATTTTTTTTTCTGAGACTTGTTTTCATGGTAACAGTAAAACTGTGGGAGTACCTAACTCTTGTCTCAAGCTTCTTCAGCAGCAGTTATTTAATAAATTGAATTTAAGAGGCGTATGTGACCCAATGGGCTTTGGTCAGCTCAGAGCACTCCCTAATCCTCCAACCAAACCTTTTCTTAGCCACTCAGTTTGAGCTGAAGCTCAGCTTTCTCCCCAGGCAGCCATCAGCCTCCTTCCCTTCAGCTGCATTGCTCCTTTTCCAAAGATCCTCTGCATTGCCATTATTTTTATGTATGTATGCATATTACATTGTAGTTATTTTTATGTATGTGTCCCTCCCTGCACTGTTAACTCCTCCAAGGGCAGGGGTCCTATCTTTTAATCTTTGTATAACTAGCAAACTCAAATCAATGCTTTGCTCTCAATATGCATTCAGTAATCATTTGCTGGATGAATGAACTAATGAACCACAGAATATATTCCATTTAACGCCAAGAAAATGCTCAACGTGGAATGGAGATGTGAGAGGTGTCCTGCCTCAGTGCCTTGCAATCGAGGTAAGGCAATCAACAGACAAGACAGGCATCAGCAATGGCCTGAAGTGCCAGAAAATGGCAAAAGTTGGTAGCAGTTTTCTTAATTTCTCCATTAAGGAGAGTGGTAGGGTTTTTTGTTTGTTTTTTTAATCCATCATCTGACTTCATTTAGCTAATTCGATTTTTTCCATCTGTGGGTCGACTAACTGTGGATCTTGGCTATGATTCTCTTTATTAGCTTGGTAATGACTTTGTTGGGTTTAGGGGTCATTAATTGTTTTGATAATGTTTGCAAATTTGACAAACAGATTCAAAATATTCTGCCTAACTCAAAATTTGATCTAAAAATTAATTATATTACCTTTTTTGCTCCAGGGTTTATATGTTTTCACATCAAAAGGTACTCTTTTTTAAAAAAAAAAACTAATTTTTATAACCATTGTCTGAAAATTTAAGAGGAGCACTTGCTCTCTTAATCTAGGTAATTATATCTGTGGTTTCGCATTAGCTTTTCTTTTTGGATGCGCTGGTTGCCTTCAGCACTTTTGCTGTCTCTGTCTTCTGCATCTACTCACGGCTCGTCATGATGCTTATGCCATTTAGCTTTTACTTCCCTCTAGAGCCATAAAACCAGACCTTTAAAAAATTTTGTCACGTGCTTTAGCTTTCAGGACAGCGCACATTCTGTGGCTTTTTTGAAGTTATTCTCTCTCCACACCCCCTTTTTTCCTTCATGCCTACACTCTCCTGAAGGAAGTTATTTCTCTTGCTTCACTCATTCCTGGTACTTTAGTGGCCACTCGGATTCAAGAAGGTTAGAATTACCACTTCCAGTTCCGGAAAACAGAAAGAAGACAAGACAGCTCCGCAGGAGATGACTGAGTATTGGCCTCCAACCTGGGAGCCCTGATCAGCTGCCCGAAGCCCAGGGGCGAGGGGAGTCCTTCCATCGTGATACTGGGGCTAGTCTTGTGAGTGAGGATCATATGACTCCCCGAAGAGCAGAGCTCAGGAAACTTTGTGAAATTGCTCCAGTGTTTAAAGCCAGGAACCCAGGAAGCATCAAGAGAGAGAGAGGAAGAGAGGTGACTAGCGAATTGCAAATAATCATGTTTATTCAATGAGAAGAAAAAATGTGAGCAACAACCATAATGATTCATCTTACTCATCATGTTCTCTACATTGATTAGAATTGGAAATAAAGAGTAGCTGGATTTCGTTTACTGGTTGGAAGATTAGGCTTCTGCAGGTCTTCAATTCCTGCTCTTAGTGATAACAGAATCACAGAATCTTCATGCTGGGATAAACACTAAATGACAGCTAGTCATTTAGGCCAGCGGTCATCAAACTGGGATCCCATGGAGGGAAATGCCTCAGGGACTCCCAAATGTTTGATTTCAATTTCATTTTTAAAATATTTGTAAACATTAAAAACCCGAGGCTTTATAAATTATATATACATATGTGCAATATGCCTAATTTAACACATGGGGACCAGTGATGCAGTAATGTGTACTAGAAGTTAACACAATAATCAGAACTGTAAAATAAGAATAGTTACCATTTATCATGTGCTTATTATGTACTAGGAATAATCCTAACTAACTGACTAATTATCAATTGACTAATAGTCTGACAAATATTTGACTATTTGATAAGTCATTAGATAATATTGTCTCTCTTACTGTGTTTTATGACAATTAAATGAAAAGGGAAATATAAACTATTGAGTATAGCATTTGCACATAGTAAGCATTCAATGTATACTATTATTAATTCTCACAAACATTCTTGAGAGCGTAAGTTTATTTCTGTTATGTTATCTGTAATCCCCTTTAAAATATTTCAATGTAGTATGTGTTAACTTTACCCTCTATCCTGGGGAGTTAGTTAACATTTGTAGTTCCCTAAATGAACATATACAATCCGGTGGGTTAGTTAGCATTTTAAAAGCTCTAATGCAAAACTCGAACTCCACTGTCATTATTTCTGATCAACACCAACAGGTTTTCTAATTCACATAATGAGTGTTTGAAATAATATTTCATTGGAGAAATGAATAGTGTTCAAAAACAAATGGCTAGAAATATTGAATAGGCACTCCTGCCCTTGAATGAATAGGAAATATGAACCTAGCTAGCCCAATACTCTACCCTTTGAATGGTAACCTTAGGATTCTAATCCTAATAGAGAAAGAGAGAGAGACAGAAACATTGATGTGCAAGAGAAACATCTATCGGTTGCCTCTCACACCCTGCACACTGGGGACCAGGCCCGCAATGCAGGCATGTGCTCTGACTGGGAATTGAACCAGCGACCTTTCAGTTCACAGGCTGGCACCCGATTCACTGAGCCACACCAGCCAGGACTAGGTGTAGCTTCCTAATGGAGGATTATGCACCCGATGGACTGGAAGGTTAGCTGAGTCCTGCTGCCAGAATATTGTTGTACCGGCCTGAAGTAAAGCTGTCATGCAAGGCACTCTCAACACGTCTTAAAGGGCAAAGAGTTGGCACTTCCCTGAGCTTACAAAAAAGAAGATGGAATGTCTGCTTAATACTTGATTGTACGTATGGCAGAGCTTGGTCCTTGTAACATGCTTTCTGTGTCCAGGATGCTGTAGGAGAGATTTACTTCTATAAGAGGTACATGTATCTCCTCAAAAGAACTCAGTAATTATAAACAACCATATTGGCTTGGCCAGTTCATGATCCTTATTACTAAAACTGAAGCTGAAAGAGGTTAAGAACCTTGCCCAGGGTCAATTTACTATTTAGTGGTGGCTCTGAGCTGCCAAAGGTTTTCACTGTCAAACCTTAGGCTCCTAACCAGTGTATTCTGTCTTTCAGAAAGAGAATTTGTTGTGTGAGTAACTGCCATGTGATGATCATATCACATCATAGATTTTTTTTTTAGCGGTTTCTGTCAGCTTTGGGTACTTCTTGTCTGACTTCTGCATTCTGATAAGACGGGCATGTGGTTGTTAGATGCTGTTACTGATTCAAACTTCAAACAAAATGTTCTGATCTTTTCTCCAACTTCTGAATTAGGCCAAATGAGGACTATCCAGATATACCAAGGAGGACAGTGAAAACACTGTGTTATTTACAATATTGCGTGCCAAAAACAAATATCTAATTGGATGGTAAAGCTGATGTTAAAGAGTAGCTGTCGTTCATAACTTCAGGTATCAAGTTTTAATCTTTGATGAACAGACTTGTTCTCATGGCTGACTTTTATAACAAGTAGGTATTACATATTACACATCTGAAAGTATAAAATAATAGCATACATCTATACTCAAATCTAGGTGTTGATTATTCCAGCTGTGTGAGATTCAATAAATAATTTAACTGTTTTAGTAATGTGTCAAAGGGATACTACTATAAAATTGCAAAGATTTGATGAGGACCAAGTCAATTGAAATATGGGAAGCATCTAGCCCAGTGCTGGCACATGGCTTCAATAAACAGAGTCTCGATTTTTATGACTCTCCTTATCATCTTTATTATCCAGTCTCATGTCCTATGTTTCACCTGAAGCAAGGATATTGTCTCTACCCATGCTGGCCTGTTATCACAAAGCTTACTTGAATGCTTCCAGTGACAGGGAGATCACTACTTTATACTCCACTGAGTCCATAGCTATCCCTGGAAAATTCCCATCTGCTTGTTCTAGTTCTGCCTCCTGAACCAGAAGCCTACTTTTTACATCCACAAAACATCCCTTTAGCTATTCAAAAGAGAGAGAAAGAAAGAAAGAAAGAAAGAAAGAAAGAAAGAAAGAAAGAAAGAAAGAAAGAAAACCTTCAAATGAGATGTAATGATCTTGTCTGATTACATAAAATAAAGCAGGTAACATAGAACTTGCCTAAGGCATAATCCAGCTTCCAAACCAGCCAAGTTGAGTGATTATATACCAATAACCAGAGTTCTAAAAATATGTGTACTTTAAGCAAGGTAATGAGAGACTTTCTGGGGAAGGCAATTCGAAAAGTCAGGGAAATCCATCTTCCTTTTGTGACTCGTCTTCGAGAGTCTCAAATAAATGCAAATTCCCTAGAATACTTAACATTCTTGTAATTACTGCTATATATTATGGGCTTTTACGAGCTACGCACACATATTCCCATTTCACCCATGTTATAAATGGAGAACTGATGTTTCGTGAGGTGAAGTAATTGCACCAAGATGTACATGCAGTGGTGGAGCTGGCCTCCCAACCCAGACCTGCTGAATCCGAAGTCCATGTTCGTATCTCCTCAGCAGTAATGAGTCACTTCAAGGGTATTAGTGATGTTTCCTGGTCTTAAGGTCAGCGTGAAAGAGTAGAGAGCTACTCCAAGTTGTTACTTTCCAAATGTGCCAAATATTAACATTTTAGCCACTAAATTTAGCAGACCTAAAGTTTTAATTGATATTTTTTCTATTTTAAAATGTGGTAAAGAATTTGTAAAAATATTATTCTTTCTTCAGAGCCTCAAAAATCAGATTTCCATTTGAGATGAAAAAGCTAATGTGATCTACAGGATATTTTTGTAATTCCTGAGTTGAGCACAGATTCACCCAAACCACTGCTCAGCACCTGAACCTTCTCTGGTGGTTGTCAGCCAACCCATTCGCCTCCCTGAGCATTCACCTTCTAAGGACGAGAGGGGCAAAGAAATGCTGGAGACTTAAAATACTTGTAACACTCCAGTAATTCTTGTTGTCAGAAGGAAATGCAGCAGAGTATAGTGGCTATAAATGAGAGCGTTGGATCAAATGACTCAGTGGGTCCTTGACATGGAACAGAATGAGGTTGGGCCCCCTGCCTCACATCATACACAAAAGTCAACTCAAAATGGATCGACCACCTTAAAACCACAGAACTCTTAGAATAAATCTTCATGACTTTGGACGCAGTAATGGTTTTTAACACGTAACACCAAAAGTACAAGTAGCAACAAAATAGATAAATTGGACCTCATTAAAATTAATAACTTTTGTGCATCAAAAAACATTATCAAGAAAATGGAAAGATACCCTAAAGAATGAGAGCAAGTATTTACAAATTATACATCTGATCAAAACTTAGTACACAGAATGTGTAAAGAACTATTAGAACTCAACAACAAATATACAAACAGTTCAATTCTAGAGTGGGCAAATGAATTGGGTAGCCATTCCTCCAAAGAAGACATGCAATTGGATGAGAAGCACATGGAAAGAAGCTCAATGTGATTAGTCATTAGCGAAATGCAAATCAAAACCACTTTGATACCACTTTGATAGCTATAATAATAATAATTTGTGAGAAGTGTTACTGAGAATATGGAGAAATTGGGACCTTTGTGAGTTGCTGGTAGGAGTGTGAAATGGTTCTGTTGCTATGGAAAACAGTTTGGCAGTTCCTCAACAAGTTAAACAGAGAATTACCACGTGATCCAACAATTCCACTCCTAAGTACACAGACAAAGGAACTGAAAAGGTGTACCCAGATATATGTACATACATTTTCATATCGGCATTATCCACAACAGCCGAAAGGTAGAAGCATTCCAAATGTCTATCAAGGGATAACCAGCCCCTAATCATCAGTAAGGGTACAGGAACACAATGGAATGCAATGGAAGAACAAACTGTGGTATATCCTATGATGGAATATTATTCAGCCATAAAAAGGAATAAAGTACTGATATTTACTATAACATAGATAAGCCTCCCAAACATTATGTTAAATGAAAGAAGCATGATGCAGAAAGGTCATATATTGTATGATTTCATGTATATAAGTTTCAGAAGAGGCAAATCCATAGAGACAGAAAGCAGATGGGTGGTTGCCAGAAGCTTGGGGGAGGGGATAAGGCAGAATAACTACTTAATGAGTACAGAGTTTCCTTTTGGGGTGATGAAAATGTTTTGGAACTAGATAAGGGTTATGGTTGCATAATATTGTGAATGAACTGTCACTGAATCATTCATTTTTAAGATGTTAATTACACATTATATAAATTTCACCTCACTTAGAAAAGTATTTTTGATAGTTCTGAAATCCTGTGAATGTAACCGAAGTAATAAAGCCATATATGGGTTGTGAAATAAATATAGAAAATGCAAAGAATGGGTGTTATTACATGAAATGAATAGTAACACAACTCTAAAAATGGCAGGGGCTTCTTGGCCTAGATTGTAAACTTTCTGCAGTGGGAAATCTGTTTGAGTCAAGGTCCTAATGCTTACACATTCATATTAGAAACAGTTTAGCTAATGTTTCCAGGCAAGAAGGAGAGTCTTTAAGTCTATAATAGTCTGTGACTAGTCTGTAAATCACGTGCAATAGCGAAACTTAAAAATAACCCACCATCTTTTATGGTTGCCTTTCCAGAGGGGCATGGGAAACAATATGCTGTATTCAAGGCATCAAAGAAATGTCATCAAAAGTGTGTAAAGGACCTGAGGTTTATTAACTTTTTTAAGCTATTCATGGTGTTCGCAGAGTAAGCATTTATTGTTTGTGACAATCCCTCAGGGCAGATGCCACGGTCCTGACACTTTAGCACGCTTGTTACTGTCTTAAATTTGAAGAAGACCGAAGTGGAGGTTTGGAAGCTAATAATAGTGTCATCTCATTGGCAGGAGCTGGAAGGAAGCGCGTCCTTGGAAAAACCATGACACCAGGCGCCTTGAGGCATCCGCAAGGGAAATAGGGAGAGAAATGGGACAGGAAGGACCACAGTGTCAATATTACAGGAAGGCAGGGACAATACAAGCATGTGAACCTGAAATACAGTAGGAGATTTAAAAAGAGAGAGAGAGAGAAAATATGAGAGCTATAGACAGGAAGATCAGACCCAAATCAGAAAGAGTGGGCCGTCAAAACCAGCCAGGGACTTCAGCGGTACTCGTATCATTTCACGTGCTGGCTTCCCCTCTGGGAATCCATCTGAAGGAAATGATCCTATTGAGACTATGTCTTTTAGTTGAGACAACCTAACTTTAGCGATCTCAGGAGCAATAATCAAATGAAGCATTTATCACACCTTGACCAGATAGCCATTAGAAAGGATATAGTCACAGAGTTCTTAATAACATAGGAAATTTTTATAACTATGCAGTAGCATATTTCTTCTTTTTATGAATGTGAAACTTTCATAAAATTAATTAGGGAGAATAAAAATAACAACATCAAAAGTAAGATAATTTATAGTCCCACATCTAGAGGTAACTACAGTTGTATTTTGGTTTAATTCCTCCCAGTCCTTAATGTAAGTATGCCTATGCATGCATATTTATAAAAATGAGTTTCATACCATTTCAATTAGTTTAACTTAACTAAAACAGGTGAAAAATTCCAAAATCACGTGTGTGTGTGTATGATGATTGACATCAGATGAAGTAAAACAATGTAGAGATATAGAAAAGATACTATAAAGAAATACACCATTATGAATGTTTGTATGGAGGATTGGGGAAGGTTCTCCCCACTCTCATTCCTCAGTAGTTTTGACGTTTATCTGCTTCCTTAACAGAACCGATTTCAGGTTCTCTAAGGCTGGAAATGGCAGGAGTATTGGGAAAGAGGTTTGGGATGGGGTGGGTGGCTGACTCCCATCCTGGGGCGCCATCCAGTAGGGTGGGGGCTTGATGTCGTCCCAGGAGCCAGCAGGCTTCCTCCCTCCAAACGGCGGGCAATGGGATCCAGGCAGGCGGGCCTGCCTGCCGAGTCCCCAGGCTGTAGATGGGGGACTGTGCCTTGGGAACTTAAACTGCGTTGTTGTAACTCAAGTTTCCTGATTATCCCCAGAACTTAGTAAAGCCTGTTTTTCATGTCCTAGCCTCCCTCAAAGCCCTCTGGCCCTACCCCCTCGCACGGGTCTCCCTATACTGACAACTCTGAAGATCTGGATTTGCTTTTATTTAGGAAGCAACTAGTTCCCTTAAAAAAATGTGCACTACTTTTACAAGGAGAAAAATAATGACCTTTTGTTGAATAGATAGATAAACCTGGTGGGGGACATGTCATAGGCACACACTACAGTTTTCACTAACCTTGTTGGGAGTTTACACCGTCTAGAAAGAACACACCCCCTCCCAGCTTTTCTGCTTCAGCGGGGTCCCTGCATCCCTGCGAAAGGATCATGGCCAAGACGCAGGCCTGTCAGGCGCAGTGTGGCAGCCTGGCCACTCAGCTCTTTCGTTTTGCTGAATTCTGTCTCATTTGCTAACAAGTTCATACAGAAAGAGCAGCTCGACCCCAAAAGTTTATTTTATCAGGGAGAAATGAGCCCTGTTCCCGGACACTAGAACCAGTGTACGTATCTGAGGATTATTGTTCTTCTGCTCCTTGACCTTCTGTCCTTCAGTCTAAATAATCCCAGTTCTTCCAACCTTCCTTTCGTAAGCTTTATTGTTTCCAACCCTTTAATATCCTCACAATTCTCCTCAGAACCTCTCCCAGTCCTCTTCGCCCCTCTTTAATTACAGGGCTCAAACACAATATTCTAGGAAGTGCTTGAGCAGTGCTCAGTAAAATGAAAAGCTTATCTCAAGATTTCTGCATGCTGGGGTTATGCAGCCTTCTCGGGGTCACACAACGCTGTCTTTTTAAGCAACTGCTTTAAAATGCCTCCAGAACAGTTTATTATCTGCTGGGACCAGAAGCCTGAGGAGGTGGGCATGGTGTGGGGCCCCTGGGGCGGCCCAGCTGGACCAGCCACGCTGGCAGCCAGCACCTGTGTGCACAGAAGAGGGTGTGTGTGTCGGAGTTTGGCTCTGGGGCCTGGGCCCTTTTGGAGAACATTCGCCTCTTCAGGAGCATCCTCTCCCACCAAATAGACTGCCCCATAACCTTTCAAAATAATCTACTACCATTATTTATACTTTGCCTGATACTCTGCAACATCGATGTGTTTCATTCAGGAATTTGCATTTTAAATCCTTTTCCTTTTAATTAGAGACTTGATTCACTGTTGAGAGAATCTCAAACTATTGTGAGTGAATGGGCTGGGCTATCTCTATTTATCTATCATCGATCTATCTATCTATCTATCTATCTATCCATCCACCCATCCATTCATCCATCCATTATCCTTTCTTCTTCTTGTCTCTGAGCTCTTGGTCAGACTGTCACAAATAGTAACCTCATTTTCATCACGTTAGAATATCTAGGGGGACTGAGACAGAAAGGGTACAGAGAAACGATCCTGCTTTCTCCTTCCTGCCCTCCCACCATCCCTCTCTCCATTCCTTCCTTTTACTCATTCAATGAAAATCTGTTGAATATTTGCTGCTCTCCTTCAAGGTTCTCGACCAGGTTCTGAGTTAAAATAATAAAAAATAAACAGAGCCTCTACCTCCAAATGCCCAATAATTTGGTATGAGGAGCCAGACATGAAGAGAGACATGCAACAAAGCATTTAGGCACTGTCATGGACATGATGTGATGAATAGAAGAGTTCTTCTACCTGGGCCTAGAAAGGTCCATGGAAAGGCTTTTTGGGAAGCTGAAGCTTGTCTGTGACTGTCAATCCACAATGCTCCCGTCCCATCCTTCTGCCCAAGCCTCCCAAGGTGCAGTGGAGACAGGAAGTTTTCCTCCTCCTGGGCCATCTTCTAGCCGTATTTTTCCTTCCTGTCCCCTCCAGGGCAGCAAGGTCAGTTTTATAGCCCAGAGGTTTTGTTTCAACCTCCTGCAGATGCAGAACCGTGGAAGCCCTCAAGTATGTGGAGGATGTATGAGTATATATGTGTGTGTTGTTTGCATGTTGTATACGTGACAAAGTACTGGAACGCTCATTCTTTGTGACACGGTGGGAGAGCTGGGGAGCCCTGGCCAGTGGAAACTAGGATCTCTAACTTCTTTTTGCAGTGCTGTAGTGAGGATAAACTAAACACACCTTTGCTTAGTCCTCTTGTGCTTTTTCATTTTTTAACTTTTTACAGCAATTTACTATTTTAATGTAAAACATAAAATAAAGTAATAAATTTACTAAGGCATTTGGAGGTAGAGGCTCTGTTTAAGCCAACAATTATTTATTTCCTCTCTGCATCCCTACTCACACTACTCTGACAGCAGATGTGTGGGTTTTTATACTCCAAGCAATTCTCTCGTTCTCAGTGGACAGCGACTGGGTGTCCTGCATTAACTCAGCTCTGACACTGCCAGTCCAGAGAGCGCCAGCCCCGCAGGGGAGGGCTCAGTCTCACGAAACTGCCCACTCCCACTTTGGATGCCAATTGCAAGTCCACTTGTCAGCTGTGACTGGTTGTAAATTGGGGGTTCCCATGACCCTCTCCTTGTGTTTGATAATTTGCTAGAATGCCTCACAGATCTCAGGATAAACAATTAACTTACTAGATTGCTGGTTTGTTATAATGGTACAATCAGATATAAGAGGTGCATAGGACAAGGTATGGAGAAGGGGTGTGGAGCTTCTATGCCCTCTTTGGGCATGCCACCCTCCCAGCACCTCCAGCTTGACCAGCCTAGAAGCTCTCTGAACTCCATTGTTTTGGGTTTTTTATGGATATTCCAAGGTGAAAACATAATTGATTAAACCATCAGCCAACGCTAACTGAACTCAGTCTTTAGCCCCTCTTCTCTCCCTTCCCCAGAGGTCAGGAAGTGGGCCTGACAGCTCCAACCTTCTGATTCCGTGACTGGTTCCTCTGGCAACCAGCCCCCCTCCCCAGGCTGTCCAGGAACCCCAGCCCCCTGTCACCTCATTAGCATACAAAAGGGCACTCAACCCCTAGGAAAGTCCAAGGGTTTTAGGAGCTGTGTGCCAAGAAAATAGGGAGTGGGGGTGGTCAGAGACCAGACATATTTTGTTTCTTATTATGTGTTATTTTTATACTTAAACTTGTCTTGAATATTAGACTGCAAGGCCTTTGGGAGGAAGGAGCAATCCTTATACATCTTGAGATAACCCCTAGCTCTTAGCATACACTCAATACATGTTTGCTAAACAAATGGGTAACTTCTTTACTCAAAACAAGTATTTTGTAAATATTTGTTCAATGATTAAATGAGTATACGGAGATTGATCTCTTACAAGTGTATTTCCACAGTAAACACTATACCATTGTTTCAATGCAAGGGTGGGCCCAGCCCAAGATGGAATTTGGACAACTGTGGAGTGTCTTTGGTTGCCATAGTGATGGAGGGAGCACTACCGGCAACACAGAAGACAGTCTTAACACCAATTTCATTCCAGCCAAGCAGGTAGATGAAAAACCTCTCTCTACTTATGAATCCCCAAACTAACTTGCTTTTACCTGTAAAAACAAAGCGCTTTGGGCATCATTTCAATGTATGTTCATTGTTCCAGGAATGTAAATATCATGTAAAGCAAGAGATCATTGTACTTCGATTGTTTGGGAACTTTAACAAGAATTGTCTCCATTTTAAAAAATGATACTACCAATGGCAACACCCCCCACGGTGTATAAGTTGCCAACACAGCTCAACTGCATTTGTCAGCGTTTGTGATTGTGCATTCGTAGTGCTTCCGGGTGGGGATACAATGTCTTGGCGTGGTTGTGCCTGGGCATTTGCAGACTAAAGTACATATTACCTTACTACAAATTACTTTCCTTTTTATTTCTCTCTTTTATATTATATTAGGGTATTATATTGATTTTTTAAAAATTACGGGTAAAGATGATTATATTAGCCATACATTTCATATCCAGATAATAAAGGAGTTACATGATATTTGTGTTGGAAACAGACTTTGGGTCTGCTATAAACCGAATGTTTGTGTATGTGTCCCACTCCCCACAGATTCATACAGTGAAGCCTAATCCCCAATGTGATGATATTAGAAGGCAAAGCCCTTGGGAGGTGATTAGGTCATGAGGGTGGAGCCCTAGGGGTGGGATTAGTGCCCTCATAGAAGAGCTGCCAGGCCCCTTCTGCACATGAGAATACAGCAAGAAGATGACATGAAGACACTGAGTCTGCCAGGGCCTTGATCTTGGACCCCTCAGCCCCCATAGCTGTGAGAAGTAAATGTCTGTTGTTCATCAACCCCCCAGTCTCTGGTCTCCTAGAGCAGGGCCTGAGAACTGTCCTTATTCTCTAACACTTTGCTGGTTTACAACATTTTTCCTGCTCACAACCTCAAAGAATCAGAGAGAGTCTTGACTGCCAGCCCCCTTTACATTTTCCAAGCAGTCCTTGCCACCTTATTAAGGTGCCCCTCGTTCATTCCCCCTAAGGGGTGCAGTGCTGTCCCCCCAGATGTCTACCAAGGATGACTCCTGACAAAGCCTCCTTTCTCAAATCTCAGCCTTTGTTCTTTGTTTGGGGCATTGTCCTTCTGCCAGATGAGCAATGAAACCCAAACCAGGTAATGAAGCTGGGATTAGCTGCCTGGGGGAAGAGGGCAGCTAAGGCCAGAGAGGTTTTCAGGAAACACTGTTTTATCATCTCAACTTGCTAGAGCAGCTTTTGGTTCTGTCCTGGTCTTACAATCAAAGATGTATCTGCACCCAGCAGAGTGGCTGGCACATACAGTATCTTTGTATGAATTAGAAAACTGTGCCCCTTTAAGACAAACAGTTGCTAAAAGACTTCTCCCCTGAGCTGATACAACCAAACATTGATCACAGCCAGGTTGGATTTGGGTCCCCAGTCACCCCTGCAGGCTGGATGGCTCCAATTTGGGCCTTTGGTGTAGTTTTGTTGAGTGGTGACCATTTGGGGTTGGACTAAGGGAGGTGTGTGACTTGACACAGTAAGCACTACATACATTTATATAAAAGTTTATTATCTGTATATCAACCAATATATAAGTAAACTACAAATAAATGTCCTTTTTGCTATACTCCCTATGTTATATTAAATTGTGTTTGCATTTCCTCCACTAAACTAATCTCTTAAGAGGAAGGACCATTTTTTGTTCACATGGAATCTCTCATGTATTTGTAAAGTGGCTGCCTCCTCCTGGATCAGTGAATGGTGTTGATTGACTAATTGATGGACTGATGGCTGAATGAAGGAAAGAAGCAAAGAAGGAATGGATGCTTAGGGCAGAACAGTGTCCTCTGGGTGCCACCTTCTCTCACTATGCTAAGCCTTGAAGGTGAGGAATTAACAGGAGCAATATGGCTCCCCTGCCCTTTCTAGTAACACCTGAGGCTACCACCAGGCCAAAAGACTGTCTGCCCACCAACTGATCCTGTTAAATGAACAAAGAAGTCTGTGGTCTTTGGGGCTGCCCGTCTGGCACCTTGCAGGAAAGTGAAACCGAGTGTGAAACACACCTGTTCTCTTTGGCCTTTTAACTGGCAGGGATTTAATTCCAAGGGGCAGGAGAGGTGGGAGGTCCAGGCTTTGAAAAAGCCAGGGGATTAATTGTGTGTTAATGGTTGGATGTACAGGAGTTAGGGGGCACCCCGGGCTGGGAAGTTTGCATATTCTGGCCTCTTGGCCTTTTTATTTCTCACCACTATAAGCCTTGTCAGAAGCCAGATGGCCCAGACCTAAATGAAAACAAATTCGCTTTGGGAAGAGAAATCTTAGAGCATGTTTCTAGTGAGTAATGACCCTGGGAGGCATTTCCAAACTCTGGGAGCTGTCCTTTGCTGCTCACGTTTCAAAACGTGAATTTTCAAGCTCCAGGCAACGCGATCAAGGCCTTTCAGGGTGTGAGGGTTTCAGCCTCCATCTTCGCTCACCAACCGAATTCCTCTTCCTCTTCCTCTTCCAAATCGTAGTGTGCGTTTTGGCCTCTCCACTATTGCCATTATCTCTGTACAAAATGCCCTATTCCTCTTCAACTGTTTTGGTCAAAAACTTACTCATTCTTTAGGACCCCACTTAATTACCATCTCCTTTAAGACATCTTTAGAATCTCCTCAAGCTGGGCCATTGAAACTCATAGTCCCATGCACTTTTCACCTCCCTTCACATCAAAGATATTAAAATGCCCGTTAAGGAAAATGTTTTTGCAGTAACCATTTAAAAACTAACTTTGTTTATCAAATTAATTATTATTGAAAACTCATTTAATTTACAGTTGGCCATGATTATTTTTTGGTAAATCATTATTTATCCTAGGGAATTCTGGTAAGAAAATCTGCTTTGGAGATTGTTTTCCATCTATGCTAAAATTTTATGAATATTAAAACTAACTATTTTTTAAACACAATTATTAACTTTGATTTTACACTTTTAATTTATATATTGGGGAACCAAATTTTTTTTCTTTATAGTTCCTCCTTCCCACAGGCCCTGGGAAAGCCGGGTGGCGTTGGGTTCTGGCTGCCATCTTCCGAAGGGGGCGGAGCCTTGTCTCCTGCAATTGCAAAGCTCTCTGAACCCCTCCTAGAGCACTGATTTTTACCAAATTCTGCCCTTTATTCCACATCCAGCACCTGCTGGATGCACATAATTGAACATGCTCAGACCACCCAAAAGGGAACTTGTAGGCACTAGAAAATATGCCATGAAAACATAGAAACCAAATACGTAAAATCCTAAAAAGACGTGTACAAACTTATCATAATAGTTGTAGATTTTTACACCAGTACAGGAAGAGGACACAAATTGGACCATACAGAGGACCTGAGTAACTCAAATACAGCTTGATGTAAATATTTATAAAATCCTACACTTCAGCGAAACTTCACCTTACTTATAAGCACACACTAAGCAGGTCCCTAGATGGGGTCGTACTCTAGGGGTGTCCTCTCCCTGAGCTGCGCGGGTGGATGGGGATCTGCTCTGTGTAGTGTGGCATGAATGGCCGAGGGCAGTGGTCACCAGTGGTATCTGGAAAGGTTGCACATGGGGGACTGAAAGGAATTCACTTGCCAAGGAGGTGACAAAAGGAAGAGCATTTCAGTGAGTCAAGTAGCTTACATAGGCCTAAGGAAGCTCCAGACACGGAAAGAGCAAGTACTTCCATATGGCTAGAACATAAGTGATGAGGAGAGACACTGCAAACTTAAGAAGCAGAGGCCGCAGTAGAGAAGGCTTCACTAGACAGGTACAAGAGCATATATTTTACCCTACAGCATAGCAGTTTCCAAACTGCCGATATCCAGACATGGCCACCATGATTTTTGCCCTGTCCATTCACCAACTTCATTTTTTTAAAGATTTTATTTGTTTATTTTTAGAGAGAGAGGAAAGAAGGGAGAAAGAGAGGGAGAGAAGCATCAATGTGCTAGAAACACATCCATCGTTTGTCCCTGCATGCCCCCAACCAGGGACCCAGCCTGCAACCCAGGCATGTGCCCTGACCAGGAACCAAACCAGCAACCTCTCTTTTCTTAGGCCAGCACTTGATCCACTAAGCCATACCAGCCAGGGCCCAACTACATTTTTTAAACTTAATGATCTTCTTTAAGTCAACCAACTCTAAAACTCAAGTATATTTATTGAAAAATAAATTATATAGCACACTGTAAAGGAACAACAAGTATCCTTGTTGTTAATAGAAGTTAACTATAAAAATAAGAACAATAAAAATAAGACAAAATTACTACTTTCTAGTTATATGAAGTCTGTCTAGAAAAAGCCCAATCATCGTTAATCTACCAGAACGGTTTGTGCAACATCAATGTAACCTGACAGCCAAAGAGAGTAGACTGGAATGCACATGCATGAACAATGATGACTTTACCGTACTAGTCAGTGAGAATGGTAGATGCCATTGAGTGAGCGTGTGTACTGTGTGTCCATCACATTCAAAATGGCTGAGTGAGTAGAACAACAAATCCACATCAAATTTTGCATTAAGCTTGAACATTCCTCTGCAGAAACTATTTGAATGATTCAGAAGGTCACAGCTATGGGCAACTGGTGACTGGCAGCTTCATCACAACAATGTGCCCCCTCATGCATCACGTCTCGTGTAGTTTTCAGTGAAACATCAAGTCATTCAGATGACTCAGTCCCCCTACAGCCCAGATTTGGTGCCCTGTGACTTCTGGATTTTCCCAAAACTAAAGTCACTTTTGAAAGGGAAGAGATTTAGGAAGCTATGAAGGGGCAGTTGATGAAGATTGGGAGAACCGTGTGAGGTCTTAAGGTGCTTACTTTGAAGGGGACTGAGGTGTCATTATCCTACATACAATGTTTCTTGTATCTTGTATCTTATTCAATAACTGTCTCTATATTTCACATTACATAGCTGGATACCTTCTGGACAGACCTTGTACGTTATGAACTGCCGCAAGCATCCCATATCACCTACCTTAACAAAACCATAAACTCTTCATGTGCTACCACTTACGGGTTATTATTCACATTAAAAAACAGAGAGTAATGCAAGGGAAAAAATCTCTAATTATAGAAGCACAGGGCCTCTAGAGTAGCTCATTTCTTTTTATCACATAAGTAACCCTTCTTCTTACCAAATGGTTCTGTCTTTGTTAGACAAATTATATCTCTATCTCAGTCCACAGAATAGCATAATAATAAACACCCTCTTATTCAACAGGGTAACGTTGAGGATTGAAGGAGTCTGGGTAGCAGGAGTTCTTCGGATCATAGTCTGATATTTACTAAGTGCTCATCATAGACAAGGCACTCAGTTAAGTATTTTACATGCATAGTTTTATTTAATTCTCTGAGCAGCTTTATTGAGTAGGTAGTATTCTAGTTACCACTTGGCAGATGAGGAAGCAAAGACTCAGAGAGGTCAATTAAAGTACCCACTAATAATTCAAAGCTAGAACTTGAACTCAAAACTTCCTGGCCCTCAAGTTCTCGATATTAGTTCTAATAACACCTTTCATTTGAATAGTTTATTTTCATTTCCTAGAGGCTTTCATTTTCACCAGATTCCATTTAGATGTAGGGGATTAGTGTTACTAATATTACCAGGGAGAAAAGAAAGCATAACTATATACCCAAATCTGATGACCTCCAGTTGGCTGGATAATTAGTTTCATACTTTACTAAGTTTATTAAATTATTCAAGTCACCTCCATTCAATCAGGAATAAAGAACATTCAATTAATTCAGACAAAAACTTCATCACGTTAAACAGCTAAACCTATCTTCCTCCTTGCCTTGAAGATGGTCTGTTTTTATCTAATGAACCTCAAGAAATATTTGGCTTATCGTGTTCTCTTCTTTGTACCGGAAGCTAGAAAGCACAAGGTGAAACTAGCCTTGAGTCTGCAAATAGTTTGCACACTAACCTCGCTCCCAGTTTTCTTTTACTTTCTAACATTATTGACCCCTTGGCCTGATTGCCTCCTCCATTTGTTTAAGATAAGTCCTTTTCTAAAATGCAAAATTAAACTTTAAAGTATAGGTAAGTATTTTTACAACATTAAACTATTAAGACTCCAACAGAAAGCTAGAAACTCATATGCATAAATATGTTCACTTATTGTAGGTTAACACTGCTTTCCATTTTAATAAGTTTCTGGATCCAGGTTCATGATTTCACAGAAACATTGGTCATTATTGTTGGAGCTAATGCCTTCCTCCATTGGAAACCCCCCAGCTTTCCTTTTCCTTTATTTTCATAAAATCCCAGAGTAGAGGGTATTTGAAGAGGAATCTGCTTCACTTCCTCCATTTCAATTACCTTGCTGTGTATTTTTATAACTAACTAACATTCTTTGGAGAAGGTGGAATATGAATACAGCAATGAGTTACTTTATTAACAAAGCGACCAGCCCCGAGTCCATTTCCCAGCTCCTCAGTCATTTCCTGGATTGGCTAATCCAGGAGCAAACGTGCACAATGCCTAAAAAACACCTTCAGTTTGTTTTTCTGAACTGTCCAAGTGAATACCACTACAAGAAATATAAAAGCCTAATAACACCTAAGCTGTTGACCCCTTTTGTGTCTCTTGAGGGGCTTTCTGAGATCTTGATTAAACATTTTGTTTTATTTTTCTAATACAGGTTCCCACTGGAAGGGCTGAGGCAGAGGACCAAAGAGTCCAGCACAACCAGCTGGAAGCAGAGGCCCCTCGCTGTTTGCAAAGGACAGGGCCATCCCGCTGGCACCAAACCGGGGCCTGAGACTGTAGCTGGGAGTCAGCCTGTCCCTGTTCTGCTCACCCCGTGGTTTCTACTTGACCTAAGGAGCCGGCTGAGTTGCACCTCTCTACCCGTGGGAGAGCTCCCCAGCAAACACACCAAGTGGACCACCGCTATTGTTGGTTTTGAAAGTGGGCTCAGGTCTGATTGTGGGTGATGGCAGAGGCTGTTAAATTAGTGACCTGTTGTGTAGGGTCAGCTTTTGGCCAGTGTCTCCCAGGAAAGGCGGGGCCCGGGGATGGCAGGAGAGACGCCTCTGTGGCGTCCTCACTCAGCGGTGCATCTCTCTGGGGCAGGAGAGGACAGGGCCAGGCAGCAGGCAGCCCTTAGGCCGCTCCCTGAGGTAACGTCCTCCCCAGCTCCACCGGCACCATCAGAAATCAGGCTTTCCCGAGCCCTTCTTTCGTGATCCGAGACACTCTTTTACCCAGATGAAGAGGGTGTGATCTGAGCTTGCACCAATAGCCTCTTATATAAGGGCCTTTCTCCAGGGTCTTTTCCCGTTTTCCTTATAATGTCCTTCTTCACCATGTCTGGCTGATGGGGGTTAAAGACAGTTACCTGGACTTGTTACATGTGGTTTTTAATGCTTGGAAAAAAACATTGCCACACTTTTCAAATCCTCTAATGCAGGGGTTCTCAAACTCTGTGGTCCCAGGACCCCCTCATGCTCTTTAAAATAACTGGGGACAGCAAAGAGCTTCTGTTGATCTGTGTTGATTTGTGTTGATATGACTATTAATATTGGCTACTTCAAAAAAAATTTTTTAATTTAAATATGTATTATTCTATTTAGGATAACAATAATAAACATATTGTATGTTAACATAAATATGATTTTATGAAAATAAGTATTTGCAAAAGCTAAAAATATAATGAGAGAGTTTGATGCTGGCCTGAGAAAAGATAGCTGGATTCTCCTATTTGCTTCTTCATGAAGTCTGTTGTTTTATCATGTGTCATATAGCCTCTAAAAAGCCCCACTCTATGCTGATAAGAAAATGAGAGTGCAAAGGGCAAATAATACACACTTCAGTGTTATTATGAAAATCGCTTTGACTCTGTAGATCCCCTGACGCCATAGTCTCTGCACTACCCCCTCCCCAGGCTCCCAGGGCCACACTTGGAGAACCACTGCTCAACTGCGTACCATCCTCCCTCTGATACACACATGAGTTACAGGATACAAGCCCTTTGGAACATTTGATTATATTGACCCTTTCATTTTTTAACAGCCCAGAGGATCCAATTCATTCGAGTCCTAGCATTGAAATGCAGTTTTTCCATCTCAGACTCATTTCTACCCAGGTCCACCTCTCTCCTACCTTCTTAACTTTGAGAGATCTGACTTCTGCCCTCCAGTACTCAGTATGCAGGTAATTCACGTTCTCAGCCCTACTTCTAAACTCCTGGGAAAGAGCTCATGGCTTCCCCTTAGGCCACTCCACTCTGGTTGAAGATTAGGGTGAGGATTCAGGAGTACGATTGGCCTTGTTTGAGTCAGTGGATGCCCTATGGATAGGACAACAGTGGCCACGGTGCGAGGATCACCGAATCACAGTGGAACTCAGGGCACGTGGAAGTTATTTGGGGTTCGAGCCACAGGCAGGTGTGCACATGTGTGAAGTGTGTGTGTGTGTGCTTTGTGTGAGAGAAACATAAAGGGCCCTGGGGTGAATCTAGAATCTCCTGGTAAAAAATTTATTAAATGTCTCTCTTCATTCTCTTATTGTCCTTCTGTTATTCCATTTTTCTAGACTCAACAATGCCTGTATTCTCCTCATTTATTAAGCACTAATCTCTCTTCCTGGCAAAATGAGGAGCTGCTGCCTCCCCTTTGGATAGCCAGTTGCGCCCCTTGACCTATCCAGACCCTAATTGAGACTTTTTTCCTGTGTGGCTTCAAAGAGCATTCACCCATATCCTGTTGATGGCAGCTGTATACTTCAAGGAAAGGAGTTCCTGGAGTTCATAAACTCGAGAGCAAAATAAAGCAGGGGGCCATAGTCTTTAGGGCCTGCCCCCAAGGGAGTTCAAGAGCGCCTAAGGGACTTTGCTGTTGTCAGTCCGTCTCGCCCTGCCATCTGTCCCTTTTTTAAAATAATGCAGTTAATTAAAATCTGTTTTATTTATCCTAGCTGTTTCAAGTTCAGTAATGAGGGGAAATTGGCTCCAGGACTTCCATGATAGAGTCATTTGGGCTATAGCTTCAGTGGCCAGTACCCAAGCATGGGGCACAGTCATGCTCTGTGTTCCTGCTTGAAGCTCGTGGTCAGTATCTTATTTGCTGCCGGGGCCTCTGGGAACTGAGCCTGGACTTGAAGATCAAATGCAAATATCGTACAACTTAGTGGACTGAACTAAGCCACTTACCTGCTAGCAAAACAGCAGGAGCCAGTGAGAGAAAGGAACTATGTTTTAAGTGCTTTCATATTAGTACAGTACATAGGCATTAATGCCCAGAGAGTGTGGCTCCCTCTTCTGAACCACTACTGTGGTGAGGACTGGTCATGGCTAACTTGTATGCCCCCCTCTCAGCCAGGCATGTCATTACTGGGAAGTAGGTACTGTCACCATTATCACCCCTGAAAAAACTGAGGCTCGGAGAGGTCAAGTAGCTTGCCCCAAAGTTGCATGACTAGTAAGTCATAGTTAAGAACTCACTTCCAAGCTGTCTGACCCCACTGCTTGACAAGTTAGCTGTTATACCATCCTGAGAAGTTGCTGGGGCTAATGAAAGTCATTCAAGTTACGATGTTTCACTTCAGTACAAATTACCAATAAGAGAATGTGGTGTTGTCTGTATTCCCTCCCTATGCACCCCTCCTTGTACCATGCACTCCCGCTCCCACTGGAAGACCAGCTCCATGGGGGAGGGGCGTAGACTACCTTCTTCACTGTAGAATCCCCCATGCCTAGACACAGAGAAATGCTCCATAAGTGCCCAGAGTGAAAAAATGGGCGGAACTGCCATATGTTACTCTAATTTGTGACTTACAGGGGTTTGCCTGGAGGACCTGAGGGCAGGCACAGCATCTCACTTCCCTCACTCTTCCCAGAAGAAGTCAGGATTTTCATGATTGGGGAAAGCTCCACCTTAGTACTGATGCCAATTGTAGTACTGATGTGTGTGTGAAATAGATTTTATTTCACAAACATGTACTGAGTTCCTATTAGGTTCTGTGTTCGATGCTGAGGCTGTAAAGGCTTAGTCCTTCATCTCACAAAACAGTCCACAGAGACAGTACAGAAGCAACCGGACAATTGGAATGCAATATAATGAGTGGTAGGAGGGGCTAGTTCCAGTGCTCTGAGAGGTGCACAGAGTAGGGCAGATGACCAAAGGCTGGGGTGATGGAGGGGAGATGATCTGAGAAGGCTTCCTGGAAGAAGCCATCTGAGGATAAGTAGGAGTTGAGCAGATGAATTATCCAATCATAGGTTAAATAAAAACATTAAATTTTTAAAAGGTACAACTCTCCACCTTTGAGAAAGAATACCTCTGTTCTATATTTTGGGTGCTACCACTAAACAGCTTCCCATGAATTAAATGACATCTCCATCTAATATCAGGATGGAGCAACGAATGAGGACATCCTGATAGCTCTGTGTTTATATCAGCCTGCTATTGAAAAGATCTGTAGCGTCTTTTTGTTAACAAAGGTGAGGGGTTGGCATACCCTCACAATGGCCCCACTGTCAGAATGATTCTTGAATGTCAGTGTGGTAACCTCAACCAGGACGGCTGGACCCTGGCCTCAGGGTGGGGCAGAGCCCACTGGGAGGGGGAGATCAGCATCCAATAGACAAGAGGAAGAAGAGGAAGGGGCCCAAGGAGGTGTGCAGGGTGGACAGAGTGAGTAATGGATTACGGGCTAGAGGCCTGCAGGGCCCAGCTAATGAAGATGAATGGATGAAACACCTGGCTAAGTAGCTGAGCATGGGATCGGGTGGGACTTGAAGGCATTGGTTTTGGGCATCAAGAACATAAGAACACATTTCGTGGAAGGGCTAGAAGAGGGATCTCCTACATGCTATAATGTAGACCATGTCCTGCCCAAAGTTGTCAGGCCTAACAGTTGGATGGGGGCTGAAATTCAGCCTACTCTCCACTCTATAAGCTGGGGGCCTATGAAGCTGCAGGCACCCAGATGGGGCTCTTTTGTCTAATTTGCTCAAAGGCATCATAATGGCTAGCAGAGTCCTGCAGATGGACTGTGTCTATGACTTACAGAACAAAAAGGGACCCATTTCTAGAAAGGAATGAGAATCAGATAAGGATGGGGTTAAGAAGAAAGAAGGCAAGAAGATCCTAGGCCCTGAGACTTAAGTATAAAATCATTTTCGATGGTTTGGCTTACTATTTCATCCCCAGCACCTAAAACAGGACTTGAAATAGTTTTAGACATATTTATACAATGGATGGATGGATGGATGGATGGATGGATGGATGGATGGATGGATGGATCAATGGATGGATGAGTGAATATCCAGATCAGCACTAAGGCTCAGGGGCTAGGATTGAGGGCCCTCATAGATGGTGGTGAAGAAGCCCCACCTGCCATGGGCAGAAAGCCAAGCAAGCATTAGCCCCCCAGTCTCTCTGTTCCTAGCCAGATGTGGGGCTGGTTAGATTGTTCTGCTCATCACTAACTCATCTAGTTAGCCCTTATTGTTCTGTACGCTTTTACTGTCTGGGGCATCGCAGGGGAAGGTCATGGTTTACAGTGCACAGGATTTGAAATCAGAAAGGGCTCGTGCCAAAACTAGCTCTCTAGGTGGGCCCTTGCACAAATCACTTAGAATGACAGTTGTCTTATCCATCCAATCTGAAGAATAATAGGATATACTAGTTAAGATCCTATGCTCTACATCTTAATGCCTGCCTTTGAACCTCAACTCCACCACCTACTAACTAGCTAATTCTCTCTGCACCTCAGTCTCCCCATTTGTAAAAAGGGAATAATAGAAGCACTCCTCTCACAGGGTCATCATGAGCATTGAATGAGTTGATACAGGTAAAGCACTTAGAACAGTACCTGACACAGCCATAGTTCCGTCAGTCAATATCATCCCAATCACCTCACAGGGCGGTTGTGAGGATTTGTGGTGACAATGAGCACACTCGGCACAGTGCCTGTCGCTCCGTAACTCCCACACACTTTCTTCACTACCCAGTGTCCCTCCCCTGTGAATTCACCAGAAGATTCCCTGTGACCTTTACTGTTTTCATTCTAAACTGGTTCCTACTCCAACCCCACTGGTGAAGGAAGACGAGAACACTCAACCTTCCCTTTCTTGCTCTTGTTCCCTTGCAAGAGGCTATGAAGCTGGAAGGGCAGGAGGCCATGGATAGACCCTGATCCTGAGGGGGAAGATCACCTGAATTCAGGTGTTGCTCCATTTACCTGTCTCCCATGCAATGAGGCTGAGATATTTTAATGCCCACCAACAAGTTCTAGCCTTGGGAGCCCATCCCCAACCACTCATGAAGCATGGGTGGCCTACGTCTTACTGCCTATTTTCAGGTGGCCCTTTGTGGTTAAGAGAGGCTAGGCCCCTCCACCAGAGCAGGCACTCCTCCTGTCCAGTTGGTCATTGTATCCCAGTATCCCTTGTGCCTGGCACAGGACAGCCGCTCAGATATGTGGAGAAGATGGAAGGAAGGAAGGAATGCAACCTGTCCAAGGTGCACTGCAGCCAGATTTCAAGATCGGAAACTTGAATTCATCTCTGCTTGACCCCACTCTCTCCTTTCTTTACATCATACAGTATCTTAGACTTCTGTGATTTTAATCTTGTTTTGGGTTTTTTTTTCTTTTTGCATTTTTATTATGGTAACAAGCACAAAGCATAAAATTCACCGTCTTAGCCATTTTTAAGTGTACAGTTCAGTAGAGCTAAGTATGTTCACTTTGTTTTGAAACAGAACGACCAGAGTTTTTTAAAGTTAAAGTTTAATGACATAACACAGTTTATGTCTATTGTCCAAAGGCTCATAAAAATGTTGAGTTGTTGACATTCCGAGGCCCTTGCTGGGTGAAGTGTTTCCCTTCTACTAAATTTTGTTATGCCGTGTGCTGGTCAGGTCCATCTGGGTTTAAAAACATCAAGGGAAAAGCAGAAAGATTCCATTCTGTATTTTGGTTTTGCAGACATGGGACCATATGTTTACAAAATAGAGTCTCTGATCCAAATGTCACTGCACAGTAGGAACTAAATGGGAACTCTAGTGGAATTTTTCCAAATTCTTCACATCAAGGAAGAAAACTCCCGGTGTCCTTTTTTAATGAAAGAAAACATTGTGAGCATATTTTAATCGTTTTATTTTCTATTTTTAATATTTCCTAGGTAACATAAGGTTTTCCTTTTTTTAATGGTGTTTAGAAAATTTTAATCTGATTATCAGAGAAAAGCATGCAACATTGCAAAAAATGACAACGTTTAACTAATTTATGGTTAGGAAAATAAAAGCAACTGTAATCCAACCTTTACTGATAACCATTGTTACACATTCTTCTAGACCTTCCTTGAAAATACTGACACACAGAGACATATATTTTATACATAATTTGAAAAAACATTCTTTTAGACTTTTTCCTTAATAGTATACATCTATTTTATAGTGGTTGGAGATTATATTATTTATAGATATTCTTTGGCCACTTGCACTTTTTATTTTAATGTCTTGGACATCTTTCCATGTCAGAACATACAGATCCTTTTTAACAGCCGAGTAGTATTTCATTTGTACCATATTATAACTTACAGCCCTGTACTGAGAAATGACAGGCAGTTTCCTGGTTTTTACTTGTTCCTACATTGCTGCAGTGAGGGGCCATGTTTTTATGATGCCCCATGGCCCGTGGTATAAGACAGAAGTCCTTGTAGTTTCTCTCTTGAGTTTTCCATTTCCTTGCCATTATCCTGGCTCCCTGGAGCACACCCTTAGAGGCTCTGGCCAATGCTGCCTGGCCTCCTGAGCCTTCATATTATCATTACCTGTCCAAGGAAAATAAGAATTTCTGCCAACTTCTTCCCTCAGGGCTGCCACGAGGACTAGCTAACGAGATCATAGTTGCTGAACACTTTACATTTCCTCAATAACTGGCGATACATAAATATAAAATGTTTTCAGTTCCAACAGAGTTTTTGAATTCCCTTCAGGAAGAAG
This sequence comes from Tonatia bakeri, assembly GCA_004024845.1. Classification (NCBI taxonomy): domain Eukaryota; kingdom Metazoa; phylum Chordata; class Mammalia; order Chiroptera; family Phyllostomidae; genus Tonatia; species Tonatia bakeri. Next base: position 169,196 of record PVIA01000347.1, read on the forward strand.
GGAGGGCCCATTTAAAATGCATGTGTTGGTATAAATACATACAGCTTGTCCTTTGTATTCTAAATGACACCACTGAGAGTGAAGAGCTCACTCAAGCTGCCAGCCTCAGCATGGGTTCAGGTGCAAGTGACTTCCTGGAGACTGGGTGCTGAGAGGCAGGGGAGACAAGTGGGTCACTAGTCAAGGGGCTGCATGTGGAAATGGTATCAATCACCCAAGACTTCATGTAAAAACAAGCATTTTCTGCTTTTCTGAGCTCTTTTCATGCTCCCTAGTCAACAGTCAATTATTGAGAGTCTGCCATGAACTAGGAAAGGAGCAGGGAGACTCCAGCAGTAAGCACAGAGTTCCTGCCCTTAGGAAGCACACAGTCTAGCACGCGCCCACGTGGCAGATGTGATCTCCATGGCCTTTGAGATATAAAAGAGGTGGGTTCCAACTCCCACACCCATGCCCCACAGAAGCCCAAGGCCCTCCAGCTGGTGTGCCAACCACCAGGCCTTGGCCCCCTCCACTATGTGTATGTCTGCGACCAGCCCCTGCCACCTGCAGTGAGTATGTGCACATCACTTCTGGCCACTGCTTGCCCTGGTCCCTAGCCACTGGACTTGGAGGGGCTGCTCAGGACCCCGTCAGCCTTCGCAGTCACTGCAGAACCCCTGCTGTTGCCTACAAGGACCACACAGTTGTCAATGTTGTCAACCAAGACATCAATCTAAGACAGAAGGATTTCCATGGGGATGCTCAGCCTCTTACCAGAAGGGGAGTTGAGTGAGGGCTCCCTTTATCACTATGGTGCTTTGGCCTAACAGAATACCTGACCAACACTAGGCTAAATTATAAAGATGCTTAATGATCTCACATCTCAAGAAGTCTAGAGGTGGTAGGTCCGGAGCTTTTTGGTTGTTCAACAAGATCATCAGGGACCCCGGGCCCCCCCCGTCTTTAGCTCTGCCATCCACAGCGTGCCTCTGTTTCTCCTCCTGGTTACAAGGCAGCCTGACTGCAAAGTGTCCCATCTTCATATCACATCAGCCAAAGCAGGAAGGAAGGAGGGTTGGTCATGGGAAAGGGACTTTCTCTTTATAGACTTCTTTCTTATCGGGGAGGAAGGCTTTCCTACAAGTCCTCGTATATCTTCTTTTTCATCTCCTGGCTGGTCAGAGGCCCACCACTAAATCAATCACTGGTGAAGAGGAAGGAGGCTGCCATGACTCGCTCAGACTGTGGTGACCCTGTCCTGGGACTATGTATACATCGACCAAATCCAGACTTGAACAAAACCAGAGTTCCCTGAGCAAGGAGGAGGTGGGCAATAGCTCTTCTTCCATAGCCTAGGAAACCAACAGTGCAGCCTGCAGGCTGGGACCCATCGCTGGAGGCCCAGCCCTCTTAGGAGTCCCGGAATGCACCGCCTCTCAGGGCTTCTCCTCCACCCTGGGCCAAGAACCCCCCTCCAGACAAACTCCACAGTATCCTCGCAGTCCACTCATCGCCTTCTTTTTTCACTTCACCATATTGAGGGCTCCTCATTTGCAAGCTGTGTTAGCCTGGGCAAGTTACTTAACTTCTCTGAACCTTGATGTTTTCATTATAATATCTAGTTTCCAGGGTTGTCTTAGGGATGAGGTGATATAACAAGTTTGAAAGTACCTAGCCAGGCACCTGATACATATGAAATGTGACACAAATGTTGGTTAAACAATAATGACAGCATGGGTTTGTGTATGCTGATGACCAGGCTCCAGGTGCCCACAGGTAAGAGTGCGTGGAAACTTGGTTGGGGGCCTTGTAGAGTCCCCAACCAAGGGAGCTGACAATTGCCAACAGATATTTATTTGTGAGATTTCTTTCTCATGTGTGTTCCCTTTGTCCATGATGACAGTTAAAATTGCTGGGCCTGTGAAGCAGAAGCTGCTTGTACTGGCGATTTTGAGCAGTTTGGTAAGAGAGATAAAATTGTGGTTGCCTGCATTTCAAACAAGCTGTCAGGGAGGGAAAGCAGCAGCAGGCCAGGGGCAGGGCTGACAAATGCTGGGGGGCAGTGGGAGTGGAGGTCTTTCTAACCATGTGGGTGGATATAGGTCACTGACTTTCTCAGTGATAATTGGGACCTCAGGGGATGTATTCCTGAGTGGGTTTACAGGTGCCCCTTACTTTACCCAGGTGAGCCCTGTCATGAGGCCAGCTGTGTGCCCAGGGCCAGATGGTTCTCACCCTCTTTCGTACCTCAACCTCCGGACTTCCTGCTGAGGAGAGAGTGGGTGGATCAATCCATCTGTGAGGAAGAAAAGGGGAAGAAGTCAGGAAGATGTCTGCCGGTCCATGTTTACTATTGATAAGACTGATATTTCAGTTCTGATATGCATACACCATGCTCTGCTCCCTGCAAAAACAATAGTCTTCAGACAACAAACCCACATAAACGCAACTCTCTGCTCTCTGCCATCTTGTCTAAACAAGGCTGTTGGAAAGGCTGTTGGCTCCTTTCCCCATGCCTTCTCCTGTGAGGTAAGCAGGTGCAGAGCTAAATCAGCCATGTAGGTCCTGTTACCCAAAGTGAGGTCCCAGGCCAGAAGCCTCAGAATCCCTTGGAAGCTTGTTAGAAATGCAGAGTCTCAGATCCCTCCCCACCCAGTGAATCTGAATCTGCTATTTAACAAGATCCCCAGGTAAGAGTGTGCACCTTAATGCTGGAGAAGTTCCGGCCTTCAATACCGTGCTTCCTACTTACCTTGTCCCCGATGACAGTGGGCCCTTGTGGACCTTTGTGGTTGAGAATCTCGGTTCCACTCGGAAGCCAGGTTTTTCTAATGTTCTCTCACTAGGCTCCGCCTTTGCTCAACAGTCGTCAGAATCCTATTATCCGTAGAGAAGCACCAATATTACTTGAATGTTTCCTAATTATAAACATGTATATACACAGTGTATTCATACTTAAGATCATTCACCATGTTATTTTGAAGTCTGCTATTTGCAGTGAGACACAATTGTCCCTGGCATTATGCGTCCTTTTAGTTCATCGGTCTTAGCCCCTGCGTGCTCGTCTGTTTGCATAGATGTACTCTGACCGACTTAATCTGTTCTCGGCTGTTGCACACAAGCTTGTTTACATTTTTATTAAAAATAATATTACAAAGAGGGGAGTGGGCAGGGGATAAATTAAACAGGTGAAGAGGAATAAAAGGTGCAAGCCTTCCAGTTATAAAGTAAATAAGTCACAGAGAGGTGGTGTACAGCACAAGAAATACAGTCAATAGCATCGTAACAACTTGTAATAGTGACGGATGGTTATTAGCCTTAGTGTGATGTTCACATTGCAAGGCATATAAATGTCAAATCACTATGTTGTGCACCTGAAACTAATATACTATTGCATGCCATCAATACTTTAATAAAAAATTTAAAATAATACAATGACTATCACTAAGTCTGTGCTACCTGCTCAAAGCAGACCTATGTATATATGGGAATGTAATGTATGACCAAGGGACACACAGATGGTACTGGGAAAACTGGAAAAAATGCTACAACCTCTCTCTCCTATGACTACGCTCAAGACAGAAATAGACTCATAGACGGAACTGATGACAGCTATTAGGGGAGAGGTTCAGGGGTGGAGGGATTGAGCAAAAAATTAAAAGGACTCATGGACATGGACAACAGGGTGGTGATTGCTGGGGGAGGGGGTATAAGGGGACTAAATGGTAATGGAAAAATATAATAAAGATTATATATTTTTAACAAAGAGTGAATTCTAGATGACATGACAAGCTAAATATGACATTTAAAATCACACAATAGATGAAATGTCAGAGACTAGCTTGTGACCTGTGATAGTAGATGGACTTTGTGTGTAAAACTGGAAAAAAGTATAAACCATGTGGTAAAAACTAAATATATTTGATTATACCAGCATTAAGGGCTCCTGTTCAACAATCAATACCCAGGCCCAGACAGACTGAGAGAAGACACCAGCAATGCCTAAATCTCACAAGCGACTACCATCCAGACTCTAGACTATTCCAGAAACTCCTGCAAATGAAGATAAAAATCAAGCACAGCATTAACAAAATAGCTGAAGGGTAGCAACTGGCAGTTAACAAAAGAAGAAAAAGAAAACCCCAAAGGCTAAAAAGCATATGCAGAAATGCAGAACCAGCTAAGCACAAGCTAAAACAACAATGGGCTATCCCCCTACAGCTATTAGACTAGAAGGATTAGAAGGCCGTGAATGTCAAGCGTTGGGAGAGATGTAGAGATATTAGAACCCTGATCTATTGCTGGTGGGAGTATGGGCTGCTTTCCGGGAGTGGTGTATGGCAAGTAAAGTCAAATTTAACGCACATGGTAAACTTATGGCCCAGCAGTGTCACCCCTGAATAAATATCACAAAGAATTTCTCACTCGAGCCCATAAAGAAATACGCATGAGTTTTTCCATCACAGTGATATATGTGTGACAAGAAGCTGGAGGTAACTTGGGTGAGTATCCCTGGAGAATGGAAAGGCAGAATTTGCTGCCTGTGGAGTTCATGCAGAATTTAAAAGAAACAGATTTTGTTACACATAGCTTCTGGCTGCATCCTAAACAGATGATGGTGTGTGAAGAAGCAGGAAGCAGAGTAAGTTATGTGCACAACACTGGTTAAGTCAATTAAAATATATATGCATACAAAGTAATAATGCATTTTGCAAAAGCCCCTATAACCAAAAGATGTGCCTTAGGTACAAGAGCAAGATTGCCCATGTCAAAGGGAGGGGAATGAAAGAAAGGCGAGGGAACAGGAGAGAACAAATAAAGTCAGGGAGAAGCACAGAGGTGTATGAATTAGCCCTTTCTTAGCACCTGATGGCGGAAAATCTTTACTTATACTCCTAATTATTTTACAGAATGAGTTCCTGGAAATAGATGACTTCACCTCCTTCTGAAGTTATGATAAAGATGGGAAAGCAACAGGGTTCCCCAGGGACTTGTGAAGGTTTTTGAGCAGAGGACCCTCACTTAGAACTTTTGAGCCTGGAGCTCGGTGCTATTTCCCTTCTCCCCCAGAGCTCCGAGTCTCACCAGCCTGGAGCACATTTTAGTCTCCTGTTCCTTGGCTGGGCCAAGAGATAAAGGAGGCAACTCAGCCTCGGCTCTGAGACGTGGTTGGTGATACCCACCACGAGAATCAGATCCTGCGTGTGCACACTATCTCATGACTGCATCAGATTAGCCAGACACGTTAGCATCACAGGGTCTTAGGCTGGAGTTGAAGAGGTCTCATGTTTGACCTCCCATCCTTGGTTGCAGCACCTAGATAACCTTCCTCCTCGCTCACCCAAAGGGAAGAGCTCAGTGCTGCGTGTGCGAGTAGTCCTACTCCCTTCCATCCTTCAGTCCCTGGTGCCCTACTCCTCCAGACCTCCCTTGCACACCGGCAAGTCCAGACCACTCACTAACCCACTGGATTCCTTTTGATGTAGGTCAGCCTTCCTCTTGTCTGTCACCAAAACTGGCCACTGTGGAGGCCGCCTGTCTGGGCTTTTTCTGTCCGGAGGACCATACCTAATTGAAGAACCAGATGCAGCTCATACACATTGACTGGAGAGGATCCCCCCTGGGCCTGTCAGCATGCGCCCTCTCCACCCTCAGTGCTCCAGCTCAGGAAACGGCACCCTGCTGCCGGGGCCAAATGCAGCCCACTGGCAGTGAGCTAAGGACGATGTTCTGTTCTAAAGGTTGTAGAAAACAAACAAACAAACAAAAAGAATATGCAACAGAGACTGCGTGTGGCCCACGATGCCTGAAAGATTACCTATATGGCCCTTTACAGGAAGGTTGCCAACTGCTGCCCTTGATCCTCCACAGCCAGCAGCAGTGTTGGCGCCCTTGGAAGCTGGATAGAAATGCAGAGCCTCTGACACATCCCGGTGCTCTGCAGTCAGAGTGTTACCCAGCCCAGGTCCAGCTGCCTGCTGCTACGAAAGCCGATACTCCAGAGGCAGGTGCTGCTGGAAAGGAAAGTGATTTATTTTCAGATGCCAGCCATCAGGCAAATGGGGGACTTAGGTCTCAAAGCCCATCTTCCCAGGAAGATGGGGGACTCATGTCCCAAAGCCCATCTCCACATCTCAGTGGAGGCAGAGGTTTTTATAAGGGGGGAGGGGGTTAAAGAGTCCTCTAGGAGCAGACAAGCACAGTCCATTCCGAGAAGGATGGTGACGGCCCGGTGTGCAGCGTCCTGGTTCAGTCATCCTGGCTCCTGTCGTCCTGGCTCCATGGGTGAAGGTCAGCAAATCTCCCGGAGCTGGGATGCCCAAAGGTTGGAGTCTATATTTTTTTAAGTCAGTCCTTAGGATTCTTATGCAAGCATGCTGTTCATCTACAAGCTACATGTTAGTCAGAGTCAGCACTGGCAGAAACAACGTCAAAAAGAATGATGGATGGGTTACCATTTCCCACCGTCACAGTTTTCCTGTTGCAAGCACCCGCACTTTGACAAGAGCCCCAGGTGACCTGAGCACATGTGAACTTTGGGAAGCCTTGGCCTGGGCCTAGGTGTTTCCTGGGTTTGCGTTTAAGGGGCGGGCTCCGGAGCTGGACCGCCTGGGCGCGAACGCTCCTGCCACCGCCACCACTTCCTTGCTGAGTGGCTGGGGAAGCCTTTTCATCTGTTTTTCAAGTCCTGTTCCCTATTCTCTGAAATGAGATAATCATAGCTTTCACCTACGAGGGTGTTAGGCAGGCTTGAACTAGAGGAGCAAGCCCAGACTGAGGGCTGTTCTTAAATGATAATCTAGATGTTAGATTTTACTTCACTGTATTGCTTCTAAAGTCAGCTCATTGGTTCTCTCTGCCTCCGAACAGGGGAAACATACTTTGCATAGATTACCCAGAATTTCTGTGCTGGTGGACTTTGGTGGACTTGGGTGTTTCCTCAGAATCCCAGCTATGCAAATACTCTTGAGTCAGCAGGTGGGAAGGGCAAGGACCATCGGGACGCAGCCCCACCTTGTCAGGCTGCCTCTCTTCTACACAAAGAGAGTGAAATGATTGCTTCCTGTGGCAGACAAATTGGTTTGTGTGGGCCAGAGTTACAGTCTCAAGCTCCCCCGAGAGACAGACGTTCAGCGCCTGGGTCAAACTACAGCGGGGTTATAAAACAAAAGAAACAGAACCTGGCCCTCCACCCGGAAGCTGCCACGAGCAGGCTGCCTTGCACGTGACTTTGTATCCTGCTGGCCTTTCTTAGGCCATAAAACAGTTGCATTGCTTTTTGATTTGCATTTAGTATCTGCTTTTCCTGCACAGGTTCAAGTTCAAACTGCCCAGCTGGGCCTCAGGTGAAGCGAGTTGGGGCAGAAGGTGGAGGGGAAGGTAGGTGCACAGCTACTTAAATGACTGGGGACTTGGAGAGGCTGTGTGCTTCCACAATAGGGCATTGTTTCCGTTTCCATTTGCCAAACTGTTGTTCCAAAAAAAAAACCAGGACAAAGGGAGAGCTTTGTGCTGGGGCGGTCCTGTGAGGGACAAGAGTGTCATTTATTTTCTACAACAGCATGAGCTTTGCTTCCTGCTTGACTTTTTGAGGGCTGCTTGTTGGGATTAATGAAGTCCATCCAAATGTTTTCAAGGATACAGTTTCTAGAAAAGGCATTTGTCCCCCAGCACTGTTTACTTTAATAATACATACACAATTCACACCAAGTTACCTCAGCACAAAGCTATTCCCTCATTGTGCTTTGTGGAGTTCTCGAGTGTGAAATGGGTGATTTTTTAACTTGTGGCCATTTTCCCCATGACAGAAATTTCACATAAATTTTATAGGAGATACACCATATATATATATCAAATATGTGTGTGTGTGTATGTATGTACATATACATATATATTTATATGTGTATATATGTATGTACATATATAGAGAGAAAAGCTAGTACAAAATTGCTCATATAGCCTCTTAGTTTTAAGACCATTTGGTAAATTGAATATTGGACTTCCATTCCTATCACCAAGATTTAGCTTGGTGATAGATTTCCAGCTTGGGCTCTTCCATTAACTAGTGGTAAGATCCTACACAATCCCTTTACTTCTCCCTGGGCCCCATTCCCTCGTCTGTAAAATTGAGGAGTGGGTGTCACTGGGGATGCACTGAGCTCTCAGACGCCCATTGGCTGGGGCTGCCTCAGCAGCTGGGAGCCACAGTGGTGAGGGCGTGATGTGTCTGCATGTGTTGGGCCGTGCGTGTCAACCTCCTCGACTCCTCCAATCAGAAGAGTTTCCCTATCTTCTGTTTGCGTATCAGGCACTGCAAGTAAGTTTCTGTTTGAAGGAAAGGTCTCCAGGCTAAGTGAAAGCTAGAAGACTACTACTTTAGAAAGTCACTAAAGTTGGGTGAGCATACATATTTTATCATCCACACCAGGACATTTGAGGTTGGAAAGGAGATGCTATTACTAATTACACTGGGACAACTGACTTAAGTGGAAGCATCTCAGACAGAAAGCAATGCATGATCACCTGACCACTGAGGCCTCTGCCAGCTCACAGGGCCTTGCTCCCCTCTCCTGTAATTCTGTGGCCTCATTGTCCTTGTCTTTCTCAGCACCTGAATTCTGGTTGTAGCCCCAAGGACAGGGGCAATCAGGAACAATCTCTGGGAATTAAGTCCTTAGGGGACAGCCTCAGGGACAGCAGCCATTAGGGACAGTTCCGTGGACCGAAAACATCAAGAGACAGCTCCATGCTTACTCACTGGAGCATGCAGCTGGGCTACCTGCAAGTGACAGATGACATGGCTTCGGCCTGGCTCTTGTTCAGAATCATGTGAGAATCATAAGTTTCATGGTGAAAACACCAGTGAATCAACCAGCAGTTGCCCAGTAAGCAAGTGCCCACAAAGAACCCAGCCCAGGAGATGAAAGATTGAGCCAACAGCTCACATCACGGGTCCTTGGAGTGCAGCAAACAGTCAGTGGAGGAGAGGGTCACAAGGCAGAGAAAAGGTTACAGGAGGCAGGCGGTCAGATGGAGTACTGCGCCAAACTGGAGAACCTTAGAGGGATTTCTGCGCAGGAAAAAAAACACAGAGAACTGGGGCGTTCTCCCCGCCTCCCCAACATGCACACAGCACAGGCCGTGTTGGGACTTGTGACCCCACCGGGCTGAGCTCGGGCCTGGTTGAGGCTGATCCTTTGCTTGCTTCATTAAGTTCCCCACCCTCTGCCCACCCATCCCTGGTTTGCTGACGTGATGTCCTCCCTAGTGTTTCCGCTTCGGCGATGTCCCTCGCCTCGAAATGCTCCTTCCATCCCTTCTGCTCCAAGTTTCACTAACGGTGAAGTTTATGGCAAAGTGACAGACATGGGCAAGGCTGTTGATGTCCTGAGTTATAGCAAATTACATAGAAGGTGCTTGTTTACTTTTTTATTATTTGGAGGGGGGCGGTTTCCTTTTAGCTGGCAAATAATGGGAATGTTTCATCTAGGAATTGAACAGGGTTTCACCTTCTAATCTGGACTTCCCTACCTGCTAGGTGTGTAACACTGGCAAATACTGTAATCGATGTGGATCTTGGTTTTCTCATCTGTCGAATGGGGATATATGACTGCTTGCCTGGCCCTCCCCACAGGAACAATGAGTTATCCCCCAAGGGGCCCCATTACTCTGCTCTCTCATGCCCCCTCCCTATCCTGTGCCCAGGTGAGTTCTGCATTCCTTAGGGATTATGTTCTCTTGGGAAATTGGTCCTCATTCAATACCTGCCCCACTTACATTCAGTCCTCAGGTGGTTTTCCTTCTCTGCTTTCATTCATGAAATTCCTTTTTCCTTAATTTTTACACAAAACAACTTACTTTGTGCATCTGTTAATAAGTCAGACTTTGTTGACTTTGGGGAAACAGAAGGACTTTGCATCACAGCTCTGCAAACATCTAAAACTGAAATATTGGACTTCCATTCCTGTGAACCACCTTAGCCATTTCTGCCAATGCAGGCGTCTGCATCCCACTGCAATTCACGTCTCATGCACCCATATGCCCTCTTCTCCATTCTCAGCAGCGTTAGAAACATTGTCCAGGAATCACTGTGCAGGGCAGTTCAGCTCCTCCAGCCCCCACCCCCAAAGTCAACTCTGGCTCCCTTGCTGTTTCTAAAGCCTCATTAATACATCCGGCTAAAGAATGCACCACGTTCTGTGAGTAGTTTTAAATGAGAAAAAGTTTCTCTTCTTTTGTGTAAGACTGACACAGTGTCCAACTTTGGAGTTGGGTTGGGGCCCGTGGGCTGTGAGGGCCCCAGGCGTTGAGCAGGGGGTGAGACAGCTGGCCAACGGCAAATGTCATATAAAGCTACAGGCAAACTGAGAGGGGTCCAGTGTAGGGAGGGGAAAGACTCCCATGAAGAATAAACTTAAATCCTCAACTACTTTAAAGGCAGAGGGCACCTCAGTGGAGGCATGCAAGCTTAAGAAGCCACACCAAGGTGACACTGTGGCCCTTACCTTTCATTCTTTGATAAATTTTCCTAACACCGAAGGAGTTGCAGGAAGAAGGGAGGAGGGGTCCCTTGCTACTCCTCCTAGCACTGCCACCAAAGATCAGACCAGACCCTTCCCGAGTCCAGCCTCGTGACCTGCTCTCAGGAGAAAAGAGAGAAGCTGTTGGTGTGCTCTGGGCAGGGACACATTGAATTTCTGATTTCTCACTGGGGTCCCATGGACTAATTGTGTCACTGCAAACAAGATAATGTGTTTGGAAGCTCTTTGAAAACTAGAGAATAGGATACAAAGGAGGAAAGGATTTAATTAATAGTCATCGCTCAGGTGGGATTAAGCCTGACCTGATTCTAGATGTAGTTAGGGCCCAGGGAGGCCCTGGCACTCCATCAGGTGTGAAGGGAAGGAACGAAGGTGGGTATTAGAGCTTCACTGTGACGAATGAACACGCGAATACCCAGGTCAGTGAGTGAGGTACAGTGTGCCGCTGCTCCAGCCAGAGGTCTCACATAAATGCTAACGAGGCAAGAATGGGATCCGGCGGGGGAGGCGGCAGAGAGCGCAGCTGCAGCCTCATTTCCTCGGACAGCAGCATGGTCTCCCTTGAGTTTGCAGATATTTTAGGCTTTGGACCCTGATACCTGCAGGGCAGAAGGAAGGCAGGTGCATCCTAGTGGATATAATAGATTAAAGCAGAAATCCAGGAGGATTGCTCCAGTTTCAGAAACACCACTGTCTGTTTTGTGCCCTGTTACGTGTTTCAGTCACTTCTTGTTCCTGCGGTATTTGCTGGGGAAGACTGTTTCCGGAAGGACACAGGACTTCTCAGGCAAGCGTAGTATATTCAGGGGTCGGTGCTTGTGAGAATGAGCTTCGGAGCCGGACAGATCAGTTTTGAGTCCCCAGCTGTGTTATTTTGAGTGAACCTACTTAGCTTCTTTGAGCCTCAGTTTCCTCATGTGTAAAATGGGGCTAATGAGAGTGCCCAGGGTATCTTTAGGGATTCTTTGAAGTACTTATGTAAATGCTGAGCTCAAAGCACGGCATGTACCAGGTGCTCAGTGAGTGTAGCTATTATTATTATCATTACGATTTCTTGGTTACTTATTCATGCAGTCTCAGTAAGTAGCGAACTTGAATCAGGACTGGCTTAGCAGGGAATGTAGGCTACAGTCACTGCACCATCATATGCTTTACTTTCTTCGCCTAGCAAACAAAGCGCCCTTTGAAAGAGGAATTGCTTTCGTTTCCCATGGGAAGTAATTTCTACAGCCCACGAGTAAATGCACTCTAATGACTAGAATGTGACAGTAGCTATCAAGAGTGAAATGTTCCATAAACAGTACTGCCTCCTAAAATTACTCAATCTCAGGGCTCTGTTTGAGTCTTCTTCTCTTGCCCCCTCGGTCTTTGCTGCTGCTTCTCGCCCTCCCGCCCACCCCACCTTTCCCCATCCCATCTTTTGGGGATCCTTAGACCTGACGACTGCCATCCCAAATTCCAGAGGAGTGTGGGGTTGTTCTGGGGTTCAAGAGGAAGCTGAAAGGCCCAGATGCACCTCTGCTTGTTCCAAGCAGCCTGGGGGGTGGGGAGTGGGGTCTCGATTTGGCAAAAGGCAGTTTGCCAATAAGCAAACCAGTGAACCATGCCTCATACATTTTCAGGGAAACATTATTTAATCGCAGAACATCTGCAACAGTCTGCAACATATTTTCCCCAAGGTTTTACTCTAAACCGACAACAGATACTGGGCCCCCACACACAGATTCTGTGACATATCTGGGTATTATTGAAAAAAACTATCAGTTAGGTTGCCGACTTGGAGTGGTGTCAGCATGAATAGGAAATACGCCAGCACTCTTATCACTGCTGACAGACTCCGTAACTCACCTGCCGATAGTGCCAGTAACGCCGCTCCCTGCGAGGGGGCTGTCCTCCCCCGTGGAAACCATTGTTCTCAGGCAGGCAAAATAATTAAGGTGTTTTTGGAGTTTATGTTTGCTTCTTCAGAGTAAGCAAGAATTCCATGATCGATGTAAAACAGCTTTCAGACACACAAGAAATGTCAGTGAATTCGATACGTTTGGAAACATACCAAGAGCTTATTTTTCTACAGCTTAAACTTCTGTTCTGCCCCTCAATAGTAGGATCTCCAACTGTAAAAGAGTGTCACATTTAATGCCTTCATTTTACAAATAAAGAGACTAAGGCCCAAGAATTTTAAATTATTTCACTGGGGCCACACAGACAATTAGTAGCAAAGCAGAGCCTGGAGCCCTGAACTTGGGACCCATGGGGCAGAGCTTTCCTCCCACTCCTCACGTACCAATGCCATTCATTTCATTACTTGCTCTAAAAATGGATCTTGTCTCTGCATGTCTCTGTCTTCTAAGTTAGAAGCCATGGAAAGCATGAGACATCTTTTGTTTGACCCTTAAAGTTTAAAAATACTTTTCTGAATTTAGTTAGCTTTTTCCAAAAGGGAGGTTTTTCTCAAACATTTACATTTCTGGTTTCTCTTAAAATGTGGGCTGTCTGACACATTGGGGTTTGCATTCTTGCAAGGCAACATTCAGGTGGAGCTGGGTGGCCATTGTCCCCTTCTGATGAGACCCGTGCTCTCGCCACAGTCCTCACCACTCCCTGCTGTCTCAGATCCAACCTACTGTCCCCCTTGACCTGCCTGGCTGCTGTTTGCCTTGGATCATGACCCTGAGTCAAAAACATGACAAGCAACTTTATAGACATCGTTGCTCCTAGATGCCAGCTGGAACCTACCTCCCTGCTTCTTAAGAGCTGCTGAAAATGGCCTCAAATCCCCAAATCCATGGCCCCCCAAATCTGAGGCTTTCCCAGTAACTGTGTGAATGCTGATAGATTAATATTCTCATGGTCTGCTTTGCCTCTAGCATCAATGGTTTTGACTCATGACAACTTAAAAGGAACTACATTTTTTCTTTAGTCTCCTCCCCTTTCCCCAGGCAGTCTGGAATTACGCTAGACTTATAATGACGGGTTTTTGTGTGTGTGTATGGGGGGGGGGGGGGGGGGGCGGGGGGGTTGTGTTATGGAGTAAAGATTTTAACAGCCCCCCTCACAGCAGATAGAACTTAACAAATTATTCTTCATGAGGGTTTTTCTCTGGCCTTTCTTCCACAGAGGGTTGTGTCATTCTGTTTCCTCCCCTGCTCCTCTGTCCCCAACCCATTTCCAGCTTCCCTCTCTCCAAAGCGGAGAGACTCAGTGCTCTACCAAATGCGCTGCTGCAGACCCATTGCAGTGCTCACAGGGCAAAGGGCTCTTCCCCATGAATGCTAGCTGTGTCTCTTAGACAGAAGTCAGGATTCCAGACAGCAAATGTTTTCCAATTTTGCTACCTTCTACAACTGGGCATCGGTCTCTGAGGAGGTAAGTCGGGCTCACTGTCTTATTTATCTTTAGATGTTCATGACCTACACAGGGGAGAGGGCAAAGGAGAGGGTGGGGAAGCAGGGGACAGAAAGGAGGTACTCACTGTACAATAGAGGGAGAAAAGAAGGAAAGAGAACAGAAGGTTGGTCACCTGCTCTGGTTGTACCTGCTCACTGCACCAGGGGACACAGATCAAATGGGGCAACGGGTGCTGGAAGCCAGGCCACACTCTGCTCACAAGGCCAGAAGCCCTGTCTGGCTTCTGCTGCTTCCACTTGCCTGTCTTGCCCCTGTTTGCTGCCTGCTTCAGAAAAGGCACTTTTCCCTAATCCTTACAAAGGTGCCATCTGGGCCAGGGGTGAATGGAAAAACATTTTGTCTAGGACACACGAATTTTGTTTAACATTTCAATTTGTTTTAACCCCCAAGAAAATTCCCATAACTTTGTCAGGATTTGCCACAGTGGACTCTGATATGGAGTCCAGGACCCATCAACTCCTGAAAAGTAGGAGCTACCCACAGCAGTGGGAATACCCCAAATCTGAAGAAAGTGGGGCATTGGGACCTGAAAATAAGTTAAAATCCCTGCTCCCCGCAGGTGCATCTGTGGACCCCTGTCCTATGACTGTTCCCTTCAAGAAGTGCTGGAACGCAGCTCCACACCTTTGCTGCCCAGCCTTTCCAGAAGATGGTCGCTCAGCTGGCAGCTGCCCAACTCTCGCCCAGATCACCGGGCTCAGCCTGTCACCTCCCGTTAATAGAGCTCTGACTGGGGAAGCGCATCTGGCCAGGAAGTGTCTGCTGGTCCAAAGGGTGAATTTAGGTTAGATTTCAAGGCTGAGCTAAGCAATATTTCAGCTGAGCTCCGGGAAGGCGGGCCAAGTGTGAAATGAGCATGCAGCTGAGCTGCAGTGCTGAGCGGGTCATGGAGGTGGCTCCCCCAGCCCCTGAGCTGCAGGGCTGCACACTTCTCTCCTTGGCCAGGAGCCTGAGATGGTGGCTCTGCAGGAGTCCCTGCCCTTGGCTCCAAGATGCTGCTTGAGGCATAAACCTGGAGAGTAGCTAAACACAGCAGCCAATCTGCCCAGGTTGGCCTCTCAGTGAGCCGGCGTCATCTTCTTCTCTGGATGTGACACAAAGTCTTTGTTCAAGAAGCATGTACTTTTCCTTCTCAGCAAACTAGGGTCAAGGGCAGAGGACTTCCAGAAAACCTAATCACAAGGAGGGTGCCTCAAAGCTATGCTCTTCTGTGGAATGGTTAAGAACTCAGGACCAGGGCTCTGATGGACCTGTGTTGGAAGGTAGTCTCATCACATGCTAGTGGGTTACTTAATCTCTCTGGGCCTCAGTTATCCCTACTATAAAATGGGAATTATCTTCAATAATAGCTATTTGAAGGGCTCTCTAAAAATTAAGTGAGAAAAAGTGGTCAAGGCACTTTAGGACTGCAGGCTGTATGTGGTCGCGTGTTGGTGGTGATGTATGACACGGACTCTAAGTCGGAGATATATGTGTATGCCGTGAAATATGCGCTCTAACTGACTCATGAAACACTAACTGAGTGCTGGTTATGAGGGGCGGGAGCCCTTGTAATGTTCTAGAGCAATGCTTCCCAAACTTTACCTTTCATACAAATACCTGGGTGTCTTGTGAAAATGCCAATTCTGATTCAGAAGATCTAGACTAAGGGCCAAGATTCCGTGTTTTGAATGAGCTCTCATGCCACTGGTTCATGGGCCACACTTTGAGGAGCTGAGGCTTTAGAGCAAGAGATTATGGATACACAAGATCCATCCAGAAGGTATCCAGCCACGTCCTATGAGAAATAGAGACATCAATTGAAGAAGATACAAGATACAAGAAACATTGTACATAGGACAATGACACCCTCTTCAAAGTCCTCTTTAAAGTAGGCACCTTGGGACCTCACACAGTTCTCCCAATTGCCATCAGCTACACTGTCATATTTTCCTTGATCTTATCAATAGTCTGAAATCTCTTCCCTTTCAAAGGTGATTTTAGTTTTAAGAAAAGCCAGAATCTGCAGGTCACCAACTCTGGGATGTAGCGAGGCTGAGTCACCTGGGTGATTTGATGTTTCACCAAAAAACTGTGCATGAGACATGATGATTGAGTGGGCACATTGTCACGAGGAAGCTGCCAATCACCAGTTGCCCATAGCTATGGCTTTCTGAATCATCCGAATAGTTTCTGTGGAGGAGTATTCAAATTTGATGCAAAATCTGATGCAGATTCATTGCTCTGCTCACTCAGTCATTTTTAATGTAATGGCCACACAGTACACATGCTCACTCAATGGCGTCTACCACCCCCACTGACTAGTACAGTGAAGTTGTCATTGTTCACACATATGGATTCCAGTCCACTGTCCTTGGCAGCCAGGTTACATTGATGTGCAAACTGTGCTCAGTATATTAACAATGGTTGGACTTTTTCTGGCCAGACCTGGTATTTTCTCCAGGGCTTCCCTCTAGCAGCAAAGCATCTGTCTAGAGCTTTATTTCCTCCCTCTTCCTATGGATGCCCTTAAAAGAAGGTGCTGAGGAGCAGAGAAATGGCCAGAGGGGGTAGGTGGAAGGAAAGAGAAGAAGCAGCTAGAAGTCTGCATTATCCACAGTCTGGGTTCTCAGTCTCCCTAGGACCCTCCAGCAGCTCCTTCTGCCCCTATGAAATTAAGGGGGAACCAATAGGGTGAGGCTCAGAACCTGAGGCCCAGAATCAACCTGATTGTTTCCACATTGCATGGAGATTAAGCCTTAAGGATCCAGGACCCTGATCCACTTTACAGGCTCTGCAGGATACTGTGAGTCTGAGCCCAGGCTGACACCATTCATTCATTCATTCAACAAATATTCACTGACCATCTGTCTACTAGTATCAGGCACAGTGATAAGACAGACCCAGATCCCTGCTCTCCAGACCAAGCTCTTACTTACTACTCCATTAGTTAAACTACCATTCTAGGTAAAGTTAGGTGTGCAACGGTAGTGGGATCTCAGGTGAAGGGCCCCTCATTGCCCCAGTTGTTACATGTTGGTGGCTGAGAGTTTACAGCTCAGTCCCTCTCTGGGACACCCTTGGTCAATGTCACGCTCCCACCCTGGACAGCCCAAACTAACGTCTGGTGGATGGGGAAGGTGTACTTGTTTTAATTTGGAATAATTCTGAAGGGCCAGAGCTACTAGTATGATTGATTGAAGCCTGCATTGTAACTGCATAACAGAACTGCATGGCGCTCTCTACCCAACCTCACTTCTGCCATCACTCACAGGTACTGTTCCTGACTGACTGCATGCCCCATCAAACATTTGCAGAGAAATATTAGGGCATCAGAATCTGTGTCTGTGGAATAGAAACTAAGACAACTATTTTCTTCCAAGTACTGTCTATGCCAAAGGGCATCTGGCTATGGTGCCAACTGACATATTTGCATTTATGAAAAAGCATTTTCTTGAAGTCTTTTCAAGAGCTCCTAGAGAATAGAGATTCTCAGATGTGTTTACTTACTTTTAAAAAAGTATAAAAATAATTTTAATCCACAATTGTATAAATATAATATCATTTTAAAAGAGGTGAACAATGTAGAAAAATACACAGTGAAATTTGAAAGATACCTTCGATCTGGCTTCGATCTCTTACCCAAAAAAAGAGTGGTTAGCTCTTTTTTCCTTCTAGATGGGCCTTTTACTGTGCATCTGCACATATGTAAATATACATAAATATACCTATTTTAATATAAGTGTGTTAAAATTATTTAAGGCCTTTTCTTACTCAAGTTTTGAAGCTTAAAGATCTTATCATCACTAAATGTAGATCCACCTAATGCTTTTTAATGGCTGTATAATATTCTGCAGCATGGATACCCCATCTAGCTACTCCGTGGGGTTGAGACTTTTAGTGCTCACCCATATCTAGTTCTTTTCTCCTCTGGACACATGAGAGGATTATAATTCCTGTTCCACTGGAGTTATTTGGAGCCACATGCCTACCGCTGGTTAGTGGGTTGAGAGTGGAAGTGCCTCATGTCACTTGTGGGCTAAAATATTTAATTGCAGGCATGAAGCCCTCCAGGGTTCTATCCCCTAAGACAGTGGAGAAGGCCTTCTAATGAGATGGTAGGGCCACAAGACACAGCCAGCCTGGACAGCTCAGTCTCAACTGAAGAAAAGTTACCATATGGGCTGTCTGGATTCAGAACAAACCTTGTAGTGAGTGAGAAATTATCCTTTGCTGTGTTAAGCCCGTGCTTTTTATTTAAAACCACAGCATAAACTAGTATCTCCTGACTAATGCACTCCCCTACTGGGCACTTAGGTTACTCTTAGTTTTTCACTATTGAATAAAATGCTGCAACAAACATTCTTTACTTATATTTCTGAGTGCTGCATGGATATTTCTATAGAATGGGTACCCAGAAGAGAAACAAATGATGTCTCAGTCCGTTTTGCTTGCCATATCAAAAGTACAATAAACTGCGTGGCCTATAATGATAAACATTTATTTTTCTCCCTTCTGGAGGCTCAAAATCCAAGACCATGGTGTGTGCAGATTTGGTATCTGGTGAGGACGCACTTCTTCATAGAAAGCTGTCTTTTTGCTATAACTTTACATGGCAGAAGGGGCTAGTAGCTCTGTGAGGTCTGTTTTACAAGATTTCTCTTATAGTCCCATTCATTAGTGCTTTGGTCTCATGACCTAATCCCCTCCCAAAGGCCCCACCTGCTAATATCATCACCTTTGTGGTTAAATTTCAACATACAAATTTTGGGGACATATACATCAGGCCATAGCAAATAGCCAAGTGGTAGTCAAATATTTAATTTTGAAAAAAACGTCAAATTATCTGCCCTGGTCTTTACTAATTTACATAACCATTAACATTATCTCCCCTTTAAGTGGATATTGTCTTATGTATGTGTGTGTGTGTGCTAATTTGATGGAGAGAAGTGGTATTTTGTCATTTTAATTTGTGGTCCCCTGATTACTGAAGGTTAAACAAATTCACATATTCTTGTTGGCCATTTGTATTTCTTCAGGATCTCCTTATCCATATTCTCCCACTTATTTTCTAAGTTAAATTTTTTTTTAAGATCTCTGGAACAGAATATATTCAAGAAGGCTTTTGTCATTGAATTTTTAGTTATCAAAGATAGCTTCTCCTTTTGACTTCCCATAGATGTCCCTGTGTTCATTTATTTTTTCACAAATATTCATTCTTTCTTTCTTTACAAATATTTGCCAAGTAGTTGCTGTATTCTAAGCAGTGGGAATGCACTGGTGAGGAAAAGAGCTCCTGTCCCCATGACCCCTTCGGTCTGAGAGAGAATGGTAGAGAGGCCCTGAGGTATCTGTGGGGGTGGCAGCAATGGAGGGAGGGAGGGTACCCAGACAAGGTGCCACTTATTCCCTTGACATTTAGCAGCAGCAACAAACAGTTTCTGAGCCCCAGAGTAGGCTCTTGGAGTCATGGAATAATAGATCATCAGAATCCCCAGAATCCCCATTTCATAGCTGAAGAAACCGAAGCACAGAAGTGAAGTGACTTGCCCAAGGGCTCCTGACTCCTAATCTGAAGGTATGCCCTCTCTCTCAACTGGCCTGCCTGGCAGGCCTGTGCACCTGTACCAAATGTGTGTAAGCCCTTCCAGGTACAGAGTGAGGGACAGGTGAGTACCTGTCCTGGAAGATATAAGAAAATACTCCCCACCTTCGAAGGTCTTACAACCTAGCTACTGAAAATTGCTCTCTAAGAGACTATTTGTATCGTTTGGCTCAAAGCTTTTCTTTTTATGACACTAAAGGAAAACCAGCTTATGCTAGGCTGTTAGAACTTATCTAAATGCTTGAAATTGTCATTAGGATGATGGTTTTCAAAAGAAGGTTGGAGCTTTCCAGACAGGAAGCTGTTGCTGAATTTTAAGAAGTATTGACTCCTCCTGACATTTCACTTGTTTTCTTGGGAACAGAAACCTCTGATGTCCATCAGGGTACTCCTTGTTCTGGAATCAGTCGGGCTCCCCCTGCAGAACCATGTAAAAGCTCTGAGAACATCAGACAAAAATTTGGACAAAGCACATTGGGCTCATGAGCCATATTCCTTAAGCCTCAGTTTTCTCAAAAGTGAAATGGGAATAATAACATGATCTCACAAGATAGCTGGGAGGATTAAATACAAAGCACTTAAATAGCTATGTCTGTCTCAGAGGAAGTGATCAATAAATGTTGGCCTTCATTATCATTCTATTTGATGCCATGCCTTGTTCCTTATTTATCAACCAAGAACCTGGGCATCTGAGCAGCCATATCTGAGAAAGCAGAACCATAAACCACAGCCATCTGCCTTTGTTTTGAATATTTCAAAAACTGATGAACCCTGAAGAACAAATGAGGCATCAGCCCTTGCGAATGAGTCATGGACCACGGTTCATTGTGTTTCATGCCCGGTGCAGAACACACGCCTCTGCCTTCAGGTGTTACAATCAACTGAGATTTCCACCATCCAGAGCGTTCGGAGCCCATCCCACCACCTTCTCTGTCACCATCAATCTTCTCCTTGCTTCTCATTTATTTTAAATCCTGAGTTTTCTCCCTCTGTCTTTTATTTAGGCTGGCTTACCTGTTCTATTCTGTGAAGAAGCACAAATTCGCAAAATTAATCTTTTTCTTAAGTCCTATGTGCAGGAATATAAAAATCCCCCTTTTTGCTCGGGCTATCAGGAAGGAATGAATGGGCAGCTTAGTTTGTTGGACGGGGGTCAGAAGACCTGGGTTTATTACTAGCTGTCTCACCGACTCACGTTGACCTTAATTTCCTTGGGCCTCAGTTCTCTCCTCTGGAAATGGAACAGGCAGGATTGACAAAGGATACCTCTTTCCAGTCTGCCTCATAGGGCTGTTGGCAGAATAAATGAGATTATGTCTAGAAAGCCGTTCAAGTTCCTCAAAGAAGGCTGCTCTCTAAATACAGGCCATGATTACACGTCAGTCACAGGAAGCGGGAGAGCAAGGTTCTCCGGGCGCCCCAGAGTGCATCTCTCTGGCACTCCCTCCTGTCTGTGACTATAGAGACACTTTAATAATGGAGGCAGAGCACTCAGTGGTCAGAAGGGGCAGGTCACAGGTGCAGGTTCTGTTTGAGGACATGTGCAAGCTTTAATAACAGCCTGGGGGCAAGGAGCAAAGCAGAAGCCAGAAATCCTTCCCTTTGCTTGGAGGACTCCCTCCTACATTCCCCTCCCTCCCCAGGTGGGAATCCTGAGCAGGCTGGCTGGCAGGCACTCAATAAATGCCCCTGGAATTGAATGGAAGTGAATATAAACAAATTTATCTTCCTCAGAAGAGCATTGGCTATGCTTTTGCCTGTGTGGAATGACACTTGAAATGACTATGGGTTAAGGGGTCTCCCCTAATGTATCGGGAAGTGCGAGGGCGGCGGAGTGTGGGCTCTCTTGCCCCATGCTTTTCTCTACCACTTTCAAGTGAGGGTGTGTAAGAAGAGAGGACTATGGTGTGGGCTCAGTGGGCTGGCGTTGTGGGGAGGCAGAGTTGTGAAGAGCTGAAGGTGAGTGAGGGGGAAGCATCATTAGAACAACCTTTTTTTGCAGCAGGAAGGACAGTGCCCAGTGTCCTGGAGGAGTCATGTGGAAGAGGAGCCCAAGGCCCGTTGTCAGAGAAAGGATGAGAAGGACAGGATCCCTGGAACAGAGAACCCAGGAAGACACATGCATTGCCTGGTCTGTAGCTTCCTGAGCTTTTCTTTCCCCCAAACTGGGGCCGTTTGACCTCCACCTCCACACCTTGCTCCACTCAGGGTTCTCAGAGTCAACCTCTGTGTCCTTGTAGGGAAATAAAGTTGGATTTAGACCCCAACTCTGCTTTTCAGATTAATACTTTATTCTCTAATCTCAATATCTTCACCTATGAAATGGAGGTAATAATATCTACCCTCTAGAGTTTCGAGGAGGAAGGCGGCTGTCCCAGAAAGGTTCCCACAAATGAGGATTGATGGCAGTGGTAGGAGGACAGTGGCAGCAATTTTGGAGATCTGGTCTTACACACAAGATTGCTGTGTTATTTGAGGTGTCCAAGTTCCTGCCTTGGTTACCTGCCCAGTACCCCGGAAAGACAACGGTTTCGTCTCTGACTACTTCTCCCCCAGGGCATCCTTACAGAGCCCTGTTCCCCTGTTTACTGAGCATCGCCTGCCTGTCATCCAGCCTCTAATAAATACAGACGTAGCTTACATTCCAGTGGGAGGGGATAGACGATAAATAAAATAAATGTGTAAAAATATGTAAATAGTTACGTTAGGTGGTAATAAGTTCTTCAAGGATATAGGGAGAATCAAGAAAAGAAATGTCAGTGTGGGATCACCAATTCAGAGAAAATGGCCAGGAAAGGCCTTACTGAGAAGGAATTTTTGGATAAAGACTGTGGTCTGGCAGAGGGGGGTGGCAAGGGGGATGGGGTAACTTCTCTGACACTACCTACCAAGCTCTATGACTACCTACTGTCTGGGCTGCATAACTGGACACGCCTTTTGTTCTGCCCACGGGCCTGGCATCAGAACAAGATGGACAGGGTGTCGGCAGTGTCATGAAGAAAACAATAAAAGGGAACTGGGAACCACACCAGAAAGGACCATCATCTTTGACAGGCCTTTGGAAGGAGGAGGGAAGGAGGGGAAGATACAGCCGGGTTCACAGACCAGGCAGGATCTGCAGACTAAAAGTGGAGTGATGGTAGGGACCTCTGCGAAGCCAGGCCCAGGGCTTTAGATCCTCACTTCTCAGAGTGTGGTCAGATCAGCATCATCAGTGTCACAGCTTGTTAGAAATGCTGGATGCCAGGCCCCAGCCCAAACCTACAGAATCAGACTGTGTTTTAACAAGATTCCCAGGTGATTTGTATGCATAGGAAAGTTCATCTTCACCAAGTAGGCCATGGCGTGTGTCTATGTCATTTGTAGAGTTTATAAGCTGAGCTCCCTTACTGCACTTAAGGAGAGTGGAGCAGTTGTTGGTATAACAGTGGATTGTAGGGTGAGAGAAGCAACTGTTAGGGAAGAATATGGTAACTCCACAATCTTCAGAGAACAAAGTTCCTCCTACAGTTGCTTTGTGTTTCCCTTCCTGGACTCCTTCATGTGGACAATATGACTATTTCAGTTCTCATTGCCACATCCTTTTAAGATGTGGAACCTTAATTTGGCTCACATATTGTCGGTGATGGCCTGGTCACATGGACACATCTATCTGCAGAGGAGGCTGAGAAATGTACTCCTTAGCTGGGTGACCAGATCTCTACCTTCTATTACTTCTAAACATAGAAGAAATGGAAAATGGATTGTGTGGTGGTAACAAGCCATCTCTGTCACACCAAGGAAAAAAATTGCTGGGACAAGACATAAGCTAACGGGTAGGCTAGACTAAGGACTGCAACATAGCTACTCTGGATCAAAGTCCCATCAATCAGAACACTTTGAACTTCAACCAGAAGATAGCTTCTATGCCAACTCAGGGTATCTAAGAAGCTCTCATCCAAACTCTACTGAGGTAGTGCTCACTGGTAAAGTTATATGAGGTTATAGCTAGCCTTTCTTCTGCATGATCCATACCATGCCATACGACTTGTTGAATATTTTTAATAGCACTCACCTCTGCTGTCATGACTTGCATCTCTGAAGAAAGGGGAAGTGTGGGGGTTGAAGGGAAAATGGTCTTCTTGCCCTTTTTTTCTCCTTATTTTCTCCCTACAGCAAGGAAAGCAGAGGCTAACCAGGCAGATGCTCACAATGGGTTACTCCAATAGCTACTTTTTAAGTTCTACTTTAGAGTGATGGAGAAGTTTCTCTGCCAACCTAGGCTGAGTGCTATCATCTTTTATTTGCATGTAAGAAAACCTGAAGCAATTGTGAAAGAAAATAGGCAAATAAGAACAGATTTGTTTATAACTGTGGGCATGTCTCACATTTACTCTTCTCCAAAAGGTCAGAATGGAATGCTGTTTTTGTTTCTGTGTGTATGTGGTAATTTATGCCCAGCTCCTTATATGGTGATCAGGTAGAAGGCATATTTGGGGAGCTTTCTTTAATAAAGAGAATGCCAGGGGGTTCCAAGATGGCTGCAGAGTAGCTGGAAGCTTCGCTCACTTGATCCCAGCCCTGGGACCAGTGTTACAGCTAAACCACAGAGCAATCAGCTAAAAAATCCAGCTGAGTGTGAGTGAGCAGGTGCGTAGATGAGAATGTGTGTGTGTGCGTGTGTGTGCATGTACGAGTGTGCAGGTGCCTGTTCACCCTGAGAGCGCTCGGGGGTGAGTAGCCCAGTCTTTCCTGGTGGAGCTGCTGTTGCCACTGCTCCCACAGCCACCACCCAGCCCGGTGCTTATATTTGCATAGATTTTGAGCGTGAGCCATTTTGTGGAATTTGCAATATCCTCCTTGGGAAGAAGCCACCAGACCGGCTGCACCTTAGTGCTCAGACTTGCCTCTGAGACCTCCACTCTCACCAGGCCAGGCCATGAACCCTGTCACTGCCAGGATCTAGGGTCCGGGAGACTGTGGTACCTGCTGTGGAGGGGGCTGTAGCTTCCCTACCCCTGGCCATTGCTGGAACCACGAATGGGACAGAGTCTGACTGAGGAGGCTGAGGAACGGCCAAGGAGCTGGGCATGCTGGGGGGTGGAGAGAGGTAGCTGGGGCAGTGTTGGTGGCAGAGATCATGGCAGAATCACAGTGGTGGGAGCACAGTTGCAGGAGTCTGAGGCTGAGATTCACTGGAGGGAGCAATGTGAATGCTCCACCACTGTCCTGTATTACAGTTTTTATGCTGGACTCTACCCTTTCCTCCCTTACCCCATCAGGATGATGTGAGACTTAGAAGAATGTAATGCACACAGGATATATTCTATTGAGTTGGGAGAGAGGGGGAGAAACATTGGTGTGAGAGAGAAGAGTTAATAGGTGGCCTCTTGTACATACCCTGACTGGGGATCCAACCCACACCTAGGAGCCCCCTAAGGCAGAGGTGCCATGGTAGGGGTTGAGCCCCTTAGTCAGCCAGACAGGCAAAAGTTCCCACCAATGAATGGGCCAATAAAAATCAGGTCTGAATACAACAGAAGAGTCCACATGACCCACACAAAGGACATTCCTAGAGCACTCAGATCAGGAGATCAAAGAGTTAGCATCACAGTGCTCTTGGCTCTGGGGAGAGACAAAAACCACTGGAGATAAACCCATCATCTTTTTTTTCCTTTAAGAAGCAAAGCACAGGTTATGTATCTGCAGCTACCCACCTTAGGCCTCAGCAAAGGGAGGGTGGCCCAGACTACAGTCATGTGAGCAGAGTTTGGAGTGGGAGGCATGGGGGAGAGTCTTGGAGAAGCGGCTGTGGGATTTCTAGGGCCCAGATATATGTGGGCTACACAGCAGCCATCTTTCTTGAGAAGCTCTAGCTCTTCCCTGGGGAAAATCAATTACCTTACCCCACGGGATACTGCTCCCCACATCCTCTGGTAATTCCCTTGCCACAACCTCTGAAATACAGCTTGCTCCATTCAGTGATTTTTTTTATTTGTTTTGCTTTATTTTATTTTTTTCAGTTTTATTCTGTCCTGGTGTTCTGTTTTGTTTGTTAGTTTTTTTCTCTTCTCTCTTCCTACATCTTAACCATTGCTGAGGAGACAGCAACATAAACAGACTTAGAATTTATCACAGAATGACAGTAGGGTGCAGTCAATCCATGCACTATACTGGGAAACAGACTGGTGCTTCCCCCTCATGGGAGAGCCACAGACACACCCTCCCATGGAGAAAAAGAGCTACGTGAAATCAAGGCAAGCAATTTATCAGACACTAAGTTCTAAGTGATGGTTATAGGGATGCTCAAGGAACTTAATAAGCACTACAAGGAACTTAGTGGAACTTACATAAGCATGAAAAAGGACATAGAAATCTTGAATAAGAACCAGATGGAAATGAAGAACACAATAGAAGGAATTAAAAGCAGGCTAGATAAAGCAGAGTACCTAATCAGTGAGCTGGAAGACAAGGTAGAAAAAAACACCCAGTCTGAGCAACAAAATATTAAAAGACTCAAAAGGAACAAGGATAGTTTAAGGGAACTTCGGGACAAAATGAAACATAACAATATTTACATCCTAGGGATACCAGGAGGAGAAGAAAAGGAGCAAATGATAGAATATCTGCTTGAGAAAATAATGACAGAAAACTTTTCTAACTTGGTGAGGGAAAAAGTCTTGCAAGTTCAGGAAGCACACAGGGTCCTCATCAAGATGAACCCAAAGAGGCCCACTCCAAGACACATTACAATCAAAATGGCAAAGTTTAAAGACAAAGAGAGAATCTTAAAGGCAGCCAGGGAGAAACAGAAAGTAACACACAAGGGAGCTCCAATAAGGCTAGCAGCTGACTTCTCAACAGAAATACTACAAGCCAGAAGTGAATGGCAAGAAATATTCCAAGTAATGAAAAGCAAGGACCTGCAACCAAGACTACTCTATCCAGCAATGCTCTCATTTAAAATGGAAGGTGAAATAAGAGCTTCCCAGACAAAATAAGGCTAAAAGAGTACATCTTCACCAAGCAGGCACTGCAAGAGATGCTAAAGGGACTGCTTTAAGAAGAAGAAATGGAGAGATAAACACAGGTATAAAGGGGGAAAATGACAATGAATAAGTACCTATCAATAGTAACTTTAAATGTAAATGGGTTAAATGCTCCAATCAAAATACATAGATTAGCTGAATGTATAAAGAAACACAACCCACATATATGCTGTCTACAAGAGATCCACCTCAGGACAAAAGATATACACAGGCTGAAAGTAAAGGGATAGGAAGAAATATTCCATACAAATAGACATGAAAAAAAAGCTGGGGTAGCAATACTTGTATCAGAAAGAATAGACTTCAAATCAAAGGTCATAACAAGAAACAAAGAAGGTCACTACATAATACTTAACAGAGTTGTCCAACAAGAGGATATAATGCTTGTAAACATATATGTATCAATATATAAAGAAAATATTGGAGGACTTTGTGAAAGAGATAGACAACAATATAGTTATTGTAGAGGATTTTAACACCCCATTGTCAACAATGAATAGATCTTCCAAAGAGTCAATAAAAATATTTCAGAATTGAATGACACTCTAGATCGAATGGACTTAACTGATATGTATAAAACATTTCACCTCAAAGAAGCAAAACATACATTCTTCTCAAATGCACAGGCATCATTCTCAAGGATAGGCCACATGATAGGACACAAAACAAGCCTTAACAGATTCAAGAACTGAAAACATATCAGTCATCTTCTTGGGTCACAATGGCTTAAAACTAGGAATCACCTTCAAGGAAAAAACTCAAAAACATTCAAATACATGGAGTATGAATAACATGCTATTAAATTATGAATAGGTTAACAATGAGATTATGGAAGAAATCAAAAAGTATCTGGAAACAAATGAAAATGAACACACAACCACTCAAAACCTATGGGACACACCGAAAGCAGTCCTGAGAGAGAAGTTTATAGCAACTCAAGCCTACATACAAAAGACAGACACATCTCAAATAAACAACCTAACCCTACAAGAACTAGAAGAACAACAACAAAGCCCAGAGCAAGCAAAAGGAAGGAAATACTCAAGATCAGAGCGGGATTAAATGACACAGGGACTAAAAACAATGAAAATGAATTCTAGGAGCTGGTTCTTTGAAAATATAAACATTATTGACAAACTGTTAACCAAACTTATCAAGGAAAAAAGAGCAAGGGCCCAAATAAATAAAATCCTAAATAAAAGAGCAGAAGTAACAACCGATACCACAGAGGTACAAAAGATTGTAAAAAATTAATATGAACAACTATATGCCAAGAAATTGGACAACCTGGGCAAAGTGGATAAATTTCTAGAAACACGCAGTCTTCCAAAACTGAATCAGGAAGAAGCAGAAAACCTGAACAGACAAGTAACCAGTGAAATTGAAGCAATAATAAAAAAAAAAAACTGCCAACACACAAAAGCTCTGGACTGGATGGCTTCACAGGTGAATTTTACCAAACATTCAAAGAAGAGCTGACAGTCACCTACAAAGGAGTTCTCATCAGACTGTCAGCTGATTTCTCAAAAGAGAACTTACAGGCAAGAAGGGGCTGGAAAGTATTCCAAGTCATGAAAGGCAAGGACCTACATCCTAGATTGCTCTATCCAGCAAAGCTTTCATTTAGAATGGAAGGGCAGATCAAGCACTTCTCAGATAAGGCCAAGTTAAAGGAGTTCATCATCACCAAGCCCTTATCATATGAAATGTTAAAGGGACTTATCTAAGAAAAAAAAGATAAAAAATATGAACAGTAAAAAGACAGCAAACTCACAGTTATTAACAACCACACCTAAAACAAAAGCAAAAACAAACTAAGCAATCAACTAGAACAGGAACAGACCCACAGAAATGGAGATCACATGGAGGGTTAGCAACAGGGGAGTGGGAGGAGGAGAGAGGGGGAAAAGGTACAGAGAATAAGTAGTATAGATGGTAGGTAGAAAATAGATAGAGGGAGGGCAAGAATAGTATGGGAAATGTAGAAGCTAAAGAACTTATGACATATGGACATGAACTAAAGGGGGAGAATGTGGGTAGGAGAGGGTGTGCAGGGTGGAGGGGAATGAAGGGGGATAATGGGACAACTGTAATAGCATAATCAATAAAATATATTTAAGAAAAAAAGAATCCTGAACTTATGCACCCCTATGTTCATAGCAGAACTATATACAATAGCCAAGTGTTGGAAACAGCCTAAATGCCCGTCAGTAGATAAGTGAATTTAAAAACTGTGGTACACCTACACAATGAAATACTATGCAGCAGAAAGAAAGAAGGAATTCCTACCCTTCATGACAGCATGGGTGGAACTAGAGACTATCACGCTAGGTGAAATAAGTCAGTTGGTGAAAAAAATAGCATATGATCTCACTTATAAGGGGAATCTCATGACTAAAATAAAGTAACAAGCAAAAGAGAACCAGAGACGTGGAAACAGGGAACAGACTAACAGCTGCCAGAGGAAAGGAGGAGGGAGGGACGCGCGGATAGAAGGGGAAGAGATTAGTCAAACAATAAGAATGAATGGCCCATGGGCATGGACAACGGTGTGGGGATGGACTGTGGGAGAGGCGGGAGGGCTGGACGGACAAGGGCAAAGGGGGGAAATTGGGACAACTGTAATAGAATAAACAAGAATAAATAAATAATAAAGGAAGGAGGAAGGAAAGAAAGAAAAGCCAAAATATACTGACTTTGCAAACTTTACAAAGACATGTGAGTTTATGCGTATATTGCTATCTGGGTCCCCACCCCCGAGCCCACACACACAGTCCCTCTGAGCCTTGAAAGGGGCCTTTGCAAATCAGAGACCTCGAACCTTACCCCAAAGCTAATGTCTCATTAACTTCATAGTAAATATGCTTCTAATTATAACGCACCACTCAGGTGTTTCCTTGTTCATTGTTTTTCTTCCCCGGCTAGGGCTCAAACCACAGTACTGTAGTTATGATGTGTATCTCACATTCCTAGCACAGCGCTTGTTAATGGGAAGCAGTCAATAAATATTTGTTCAATGAAATTGATTACTGGGAGGTAGGAAAGAAGAATGAATAAATATGGCAACGGGCCTAAGTACAATCACACTTGTACTGCCTGGAGAAAGCCGAGCAGGTTTGCGGTGGTTAACAAGTATCCTTGGGCATTAGATTCCAAGGGAACACAGGCCATCCGACCATGGAAGTGGTTTCTTCCCACCTCCCTCCATGACCTCCACCGACAGCTGAGATCTAACCATTTATCAGGAAGGTTGCAGGTGGCCTCCAGTGCTCTGCAAATGCTGGGTCCAAGGCCTACAGCTGTGGAAGCATCAGCCAGGTCCAGAGTTGAGTGACCTTTGGAAAGAACTTCCAGATGATATATTTTCCTCAGTAAACTTATTTGCAGAAGCCATGATAACTAGTCACCTTTTCCTGAGGACACCTTTAGAGCTGCCACTGGGGAAACATCCACAGTATTGTGGACAAAAACCTACCTTCCCTCTGAGCTCAAAATGCCTTCTGCCGCCCCCACCCAGAATGCTCCCAAGCAAGAGCATGCAGCAAGAACACAGTGACTCTGGATAAATTCACAATGAGGAGACAACATTCCTTTTTTGAAGGTCATCAGCAGATCCCTTCTAGGGAGGGAAGCTGGATGTCTTTGTATGCACTACATAGTTTTGATTCTTTGCAGGGGTCTCCAAATATATTGCTGATGTGCTAATATTATTGCATTCTTGTTGCTTTGTCTCTCTGCCTCAGGCAACTTTGCTTTGATGCTTCCAGGATTTGTGCGTGTGAGCTAGGGTTAGGGCCTTACTCGTGACGTGATATTAGGCATATTTAGAAAAGCCAGAGTGGTAAGAGGAAGGAATGTAATAACAGGGATTCAGAGATTAAAGCAATTTAAGAAAGAGAATGCAAACAACAGGTATAGAAATGAAACCTGATGTGGATCTTGATGAAATACTGCAGTGGAAAAATACAAGAAAACAGGAGAGGGCTCCTTCACTGTTCTAACGGGGCCTGATCGGAATAACCCAGGGGTTAGATCACGGCTTCTGCAGTCTGGACCAGTGGGTTTGAACCCCATCCCTGTGCTCTCAGCCAGTTCCTTAACGTGTCTGAGCCTTAGTCTCCACATATGCAAAGAAAGGACAAATAAGAGGACTTACATCATAGGGAAATCAGGTTTCAATGTGATTATGCATGTACATGGCTTAAGAGTTCCTGGCCCTAGTCAGCACTCGACAAAGGGTAGTGACTGACCATCACCAGGAAACCATGGCATATTTGAAAGAATCGGTCAAGTCTATTTACTGGAAAGCAACGTGTAACACATATATAGATGGGTTCTGAGCAGTCTGCCTTCAGTGCATGCTTCAGGCAAGTGGGTGAAATACGAGTGCAGAGTGTTCAATATGCCTCTCAGCTGCAGAGACATGGCACTCGGTAACTGGTGACTTCAGAAGGCAGCAAAGAAATCAGTTGTGTGTAGTTAGTAAGAAAACATAAAGGGAGGGAGGGAGGGAGGGAGGAAGAAAGGAATGAAGGAAGGATAAAAGGAAGGAGGGAAGGAAGGAAGGGAAAGTAAACTTGCAAAATTTACTGCTTACAACAACGTGACAAAGGTCATCCAGTAGCAACGTGATGAAGGTTCTGGGTGGAAGACGGAGTGTCCAGGAAGAGGCTGGACAGAAGAGGGTTCAGCGTCTTGGGTTCTGGAACACTGGTCTGTTTGCCTGAGCAGCTGGGCAGCACTAAACTGAGTCCCCTGAGGCACAGAAGAATGATGCTAATTAATCCAGCTCAGGGACCATCATTCCAGAACCTGTCTGATATGAATTGTGTCTCAGGTAGCGTTGCCAGATTTGGCAACTAAAAACACAAAATGCCTAAATAAATTTTAATTTCAAGTGAACAACAAATAATTTTTAGCAGAAGTCTGGGTCCTGTACGATACTTAGGACATACTTATACCAAAAAAAAAAAAAAAATCATTAGTTATGTGTTTAAAATTCAAATTTAGTTGGCTATCCTTTATTTGATCCATGAATTTTAATTTCAGAAGCTCTGTTAATATTGCCAGAAAAATGATGCAAAGCAAAGTCTGTGTTTTCAAGGTGGTAAGAATTCTATTCTTCCTAAAGGCCTGAGCAAGGTCTGCTGAACTCCTGTTTTGTGCTAGCTGTCTCACATTCGGTCCTCCCAGCAACACTGAGAGCAGGTGCTATCTTTATCCCAGTGACAGTTGACGAAACAGGTTCAGACAGTACTTTACAAAAGACTCGTTGAAATGGGAACCAAACCAAAGGAGGCTGCTCCCAAATCCATGCTCTCTAGAGCATTTGGGTTTGCCAGCTCCAGCACATCCAGCTGTCTGAGCACTCCCAGCCTCCTCTCTGCTGTGGTAGACTCCTTTCCATCCAGAGATCCACTGGCAGTCACACACATCCATGCACCCAAAGGTAGGTCCCCCAACCTTGGTATGACTGCGGGTCATGAAGCAGGCCTGTCACTGGCTCCAGCCCCTCATAGCCACAGTCGGACAGCAGCCCTGTCTGCCCAGGAGCCCAAAGGGAGTCACACCTGTCCATGCCCTTGGAGGCAAGCCTACCAATCTCAATCCAACTGTGGTTCTGCAAACAGCCCTGTAACTTGGCTCCAGCCTCTCTCATCAATGGCACGGGAATGGTCCTGCCTACCCGGGGAGTTGGCAGGAGGCACATCTGTCTATACCCTCAGAGGCAAGCCTATGACCTCTTTCCCAATTGTGGATTCTGAAGCAGTCCTGTGATTAGGTTCTAGTCCCTCTCAGCTGTGATCCTGGGGTGATTCTGCCTGCCCAGAGGGCCACCCAGTGATCCCAGATACCCAACAGGAACCACACACATTTGTAACAGGCCTAGTAACAGGCCTGCTCTCAGCGGATTCTGAAGTTGACCCTTGTCCCAGTGCCAGCCCTACTAACCCAGGTCCTAGAGGCAATCCCATCCACCCAGATGCCAGAGAGAATCCAACTCTACCCTGTGAACTGCAGACCTCACCATTGACCCTGCTCAGCTTCTATCCTAGAGACAATCCTGTCAGCTTGGGGATCCAACCGAAGAAGGCCTTTACCTGCTGAAACTAGTCTATAAATATTAGAGGAGGTATTTGCTCTTTTAAATGCACAGACACCGATACAAGGCTACATGGATTATGAAAGATCTTGTGAACCTTACGCTACCAGAGGAAATTAATGAGGCTACCAGTAACTGATCCACAAAAGATGGAGATTAGTAACTGCCTGACAGGAAATGCAAAATAATTATCTTTTAAAAGCTCCATGAGAGGTGAGAAAAAAAGCACACAGACAGCTACACAAAATCAGAAAAACAATGTATGAACAAAATGAGAAGTTTAATAAAGAAATACTAGCCATTAAAAACACCAGAAACCTTGGAGCTGAAGACAGAACTGAAAAAAAAAATTTAACAGAGAGCTTCAAAAGCAGACTCACTCATGCAGAAGAAAGAGTCGGTGAATTCAAGGACAAGTCATTTGAAATTAGTCAGCTAGAGGAATTCTATGGCCTAAATTTTTATATGTCCCTCAAATTCACATGTTGAAATTTTAATGCCCAGTGTAATGGTACTGTGGAGTGGTACCTTCTGGAAGTGATTAGGTCATAAGTGGGGAGCCCTCATGAAAGGGATCAGTGCTCTCACAAAAGGCACCTCATGGCACTTCCCATCATACAAGGACACTGAGAAGTCTGCAACCCAGAAGTGCTCCCTCATTCCACTCTACTGGATCCCCAATCTCAGATTTCCAGCCTACAGAACTGTGGGAAATAAATGTCTGTTGTTAATAAGCCGCCCAGTCTGTGTTTTGTTGTAGAAGCCTAAACAAAGACAAGGAACAAAAAGGAAACAGAGTGGAGAAAGCATGCAGGACCCATAAAACATTATCAAGTGACCAAACATATGGTAGTCCCACCTTATCTATGGGGGTTACATTCCAAGGCCCCCCAGTTGATGCCTGCAGCTACAGATAGTGCAAACCCTTTATGTAATCTATGGTTTTTCCTATATATACATACCCATGATAAAGTTTAATTTATAAGCTAGACATAATAAGACATTAATAGCAATGATTAATAATAAAATAGAACAATTATAACAATATGCTATCATCAAAGTGATGTGAATGTGGTCTTTCTCAAAATATCTTATTGGACATAGCCTTCTTCATGTGAGGATGTGAGGTGATAAAATGCCTCAGTAAGTTAGGAACTTCCCTCTTTTCACTTACAGGAAGCACTTTATGGCTTCTCTTGGCATATCCAAACTGCCAGAATCACTATCCCTAAGCTTTGGGGCCATTATTAATGAAAAAAAGGTAACTTGAACGCAAGCACTGTGATAGTCAATCTGATAACCAAGACAGCTACTAAGTATCAATGAAACACTGGACTTGAATAAAACTACAGACATAATGAAGCTAACACATACATATATTGTTCCATCCAACAGCAGCAGAATACACGCTCCGAAGCACCCACGGAACATTCTCCAGGATAGATCACATGTTGAGCCACAGAACAAGTCTTAACAAATTTAAGACGGAAATCATGTCAAATATCTTCTCTGATCACAATGGTAAGAAATTAGACATCAATAATAGAAAGAAAATGAAAAATTTACAAATATGTGGAAATTAAACATAATCTTAAGCAAGCAATATGTCAAAGAAGAAATCACAAAGAATAGCAAAAAGTACCTAGGAATAAACAAAAATGAAAAGATAACATACTAGAACTTAATATGAAAAAACGAAGTAACTTACTAGAAGTTAAATTGGTATGCAGCAAAAGCAGTTCTAAAAGGGAAGTTTATACTGTTAAATGTCTACATTAAGACAAAAGAACAATCTTAAATAAACAACGTAACTGTATGTCTCAAAGAACTGGAAAAAGAAGAACAAATTCAGCCCAAAGTTAGCAGAAGAAAGGAAATAATAAAGGCTAGACAAGAAATGAATTAAATAGAGACTAGAAAGATGATAGAAACAATCAATGAAACTAACAGTTGGGTCCTGACTGGTGTAGCTCAGTGGACTGAGCGCAGGCTGCGAACCAGGCATCACAGGTTCGATTCCCAGTCAGGGCACATGCCTAGGTTGCAGGCCATGTCCCCCAGCAACCGCACATTGATGTTTCTCTCTCTCTCTCTCTCTCTCTCTCTCTCTCTCTCTTTCTCCCTCCCTTCCCTCTCTAAAAATAAAAAAATAAAATCTGTAAGAAAAAGAAACTAACAGTTGGGTTTTTTTTAAAAGGTAAACAAAATCAATGAACCTTTAGCTAGCCTAAGAAAAAAGAGAGAAGAGTCAAATAAATAAAATCAGAAGTAAAAGACATTACAACTGATACCACAGAAATACAAAGGATCATAAAGGACTACTACAGACAGTTGTATGCCAACAAACCTAGAATACATAAATTCCTAGAAACACACAGTTCACAAAGACTTAATAATAAAGAAGTGACAAATAACAATTAAGATGACTGAATTAGTAATCAAAAATTTTCCAACACAAAAAGCTTCACGGGTGAATTCTATAAAACATTTAAAGCATAATTAAAACCAATTCTTCTCAAACTCTTCCAAACATTGAAGGGAGAGAACACTTCTAAACTCATTTACAAGGCCAGCATTGCCCTTACACCAAAGCCAGATAAGGACACTCCAAGGAAAGAAAATCATAGGCCAGTATCTCTGATGAAGAGAGATACAAAAGTCGTTAATAAAATACCATCAAACTGAATTCAGCATCACATTAAAGGGATCATGCACCATGAACGAGTGGGATTTATCCCCGGGATGCAAGGGTGGTTCTGCATACTCAAGTCATTGTATGTGATACATCACATTAAAATCACAAAAGGAAAAAATCATACAATCATCTCAATAGATGCAGAACAGGCATTTAATAAAATTCACCCTTCTTTCATAGTGCCTATCAAAGGATGAATAGATAAAGAAAATTGGTATATACATACAATGACATATTATTCAACCATTAAAAAGGAAATCCTGCCATTTGCAGCAACATGAATGAACCTTGAGGCCATTATGCTAAATGAAATAAGCCAGACACACAAACACAAATACTGCATGACCTCACTTGTATGTGGAATCTAAAGAAGTCATACTCGGAATAAGAGAGTAGCACAGTGGTTGCCAGAGGCTGGGGTGTGAGGAAATGGAGAGATAGTGGTTAAGGGTACAAACTTCCAGTTATAAGATAAATAAGTTTTGGGGATTTTATGTACGGCATAGTAATTATAGCTAATAACACTGGATTGTATAATTAAAGTTTGCTAATAATAGGTCTTAAGTGTTGTCACTATACACATGCAAAATGGGAACCAAAACATTTTTTGGCTTATGTTCATTAAAATAAAAGTAATCCTTATTCTCTTCCTACTACATTGATCTGTTCAAGTTTTTTCTCGGCTGTAATGATAATAAAATCTGCAATGTCCTTTTTTCTGTGTGCTTGTTTTTGACTGTCCTGCATCCCCCACTCAATGTGACTATAATCTTTATGAGAAACTGGGCCTCAACTACTTGCTTCACTATTTTATCTCATAGCCAGAGCAGTGTCTGGCACATAGTAAACTCTCAATAAATATTTGATCAATGAATGAATGAATGTATTAGCTAGAGTTAGCCATTTGAATGAGCCATCTAGGCCAGAAGTTACCATTTCCTAATATATCTTTTTCATACACAATGTTCTTTTCTGTTGCAAATGGAGGCAGTGTTTCACAAACTGTTATGTGAATTTTGTTGCATAAAACAGGCAGACTGTGAGTAGTGGCGAGTTTTGAATAATCAGTTAAAATAAGGAAGCAGTAATCAAGCTAGCAAACATCTCTTAAAGCAGAGGCTTGTAGATCGGATGTTTTAGGAAGAAACGGCCAGCTCTAGGTTAATCTGGGCATCTAGGGAGCATAGGAAGTGCCTGGAGTGATTTGGTGTGTGTGTATGTGGATAAGGGGCAAGGCTGTTCAGTAGATCCCAGGTTAACAGAACCCTCACAGAGGGTCTATTCTCAGGTTGAATATCACTGCGGAGGGGAAGCTGCTTCCCAGATTATAATCAAGAGGAGCATCCATGTACGGTGTCAAGTGTGTCCTTTTTAGAACCAACACACACACACACTCCATTACTCCGTGTTTTATCTGGGCCAGACCGTGTTTTCCTCCTGGGCACCAATTTCATTATTCAGGAGTTGCTAAGCAGTGTCAGAACACTTGACCTTTGCACTTACATAGTAAGGTTCACTTTCTGAGCCCGAGAGCAATCTGAAAACAGCAAAGAATCATTGTAAACACAAATGCCATATGGCCCATCTTCTTAAATGAAGTAGATGAATAGCTGAATGCAAGTGAGGATTCAAATCTTTTTCAGAGAGCAATTTTGCCAGGAGCAAAGGCTCAGTGGGAACCACCTGTTCAGAGACAGGCAGGGAGAGAAAGATGTGGCCTGCTCCTGACCTACTCTCCACAACTGCCACCACCTCGGTCCAGTCACAAGATCAGAAAACTGGAGCCCGACACCTTACCACGTGGCCAGGGATCCACAAAGGCCAGAAAACGCTCTCTGTGGAGGCAGCACTGTTTCATTCAGCCAAAGAACAACTCATTCAGAAGAGACTATTTTCGTTTTGATTTTTAATCAAAATTATTTTCAGTCTTAATCTATGCTTTTCAAATACCAGGAAAGCGGAAAGTTGTGGACCAGAAGTCTTCTGAAAGTCCAAACTTTCTCATTATGAGCTGCTTTTTCTCTGACAGCACTTGTTACCCTTAGCTGCATATGTCACGTGTTCCAAAAAGGACCCAAAGGGGGAAAAGTGTGGGCAGTAGAATTGGATATATTATGAAAGACAGGATTACTGGGATTTCAATCCAAGATCTCTAATAACTCTGCATTAACACAAGAACAATGATAATTTCTTCCATGGATTATGGTTATTTTAATATTACTAGGTAAAGTCAAATATTTAGTGATTCATATCTCCTTTTCGTTTGACTTTGGTGAGTAGGTTGATGGGCCTCAAAGTGAAATTAGGTCTAAATGACTCCAGCGAAAGTCAGAGTGAAAAGATAACGTCAGGCTGAGAAGACACAGACTAGCACACTGCAGTCATCGTTATTCTCCTTGTGGCCTGGCTCCAACCCTGTCCCCATCTGATATGAAAACAGGATTCAATTCACTGAAGATTAAATTGATGGAAAATAGCACAGCGTATTGATTTACTGAAGATTAAACACACTGGAAAGAAATATTTATAATCTGGAAATTTTAACAGTGGAAAGAAATAGAATGGAAGCTAGGGTGCAATTTGGAAGGAGGATGTGGTAATCACATAAAGAGAAGGCCCAAGTGAAATATTGAGGAAAAAACCACAGGGTGATTTTGAAGTGATGTATGACCACCCTTGCCCAGCACTGAGCCAGTGAAGTGCCCAGCTCCTCTTGCTTACCCAAGCAATCTGCTTTGCAAGAGAGGCAAAGGGCGAGGCAGAGCAGGCGAACTGCTTGCCGTCTGCTCTAGGTTGGGGGAAGTTTGACTGCTTTGGCTAGCTGATGAGCCTTGCCTTGCAAAGGAACACCAAGGTCAGGAAAGGGGTAGTCTGCAGTGGGCACAGGTACATCAGTTTGTGGGGCAGGGCTCTTCCCCAAGGGTAAAATTATATCTGTTCTCCTTGCCAGGTCATGCTTACATACCACAAAGAAGTTTACAGAAGGGCCACTTTAGTTGTGGAGGTGACCTAGTGACATTTTTGTTTAGGAGGTAGAGCTGAGCTGGAATGAAGCATGAATAGAACAGGGTTTCAGAGGCAAGGACTAGGACAGAAGATCAAGAGAGCCCCTTGACACCCTGACTGGTGTGGCTCAGTGGGTTGGGCGTTATCCCACCAATTGAAAGATCACTGGTTTGATTCTTGGTCAGGGCACGTGCCTGGGTTGTGGGCCAGGTCACCAGTTGGGGACATGCAGGAGGCAGCTGATTGATATTTCTCTCCCTATCTTCCTCCCTTTCCTTCTTTCTAAAAATAAATAAATACAATCTTCAAAAAAATGACAGCCCTTGACTCACTTAGAGATGCCAGAAATACTGAATATTGAAGGCAAATGAGAGGGAAAACACCTTTATTGAATTCTAGGAACCTTGAATATATGGTCTCATTTGCTTCTGACATCAATTCCATGACATAATAGGATTATTATCCCCTTGTTACAAAAAGGACAGTAAGGCCCAGGCAGGTTATATGGTTGATTTTATGTCAACTTCACTGGGTCACACGGTGCCTAGATATTTGGTCAAACATTATTCTGGGTGATTCTGTAAGGGTGTTTTGGATGAGATTAGTGTTTACGCTGGTATACTGAATAAAGCACGATCCACCTCCCCTATGTGGGTGGGCCTCAGCACTCAGTTCCAGGCCTGAATAGAACAAAAAGGCTGAGCCTTCCCGGAGAAAGAGAGAACTTTTCCTGCCTGCCTGCTTCGGAACTGGGACTTAGGCTTTTTCCTGCCTTCAGACCCACTAAAACATTGGCTCTTCCTGGGTCTTTTTCTTCCTCTTCTTCTTCTTTTTTGTTTTCTTTTTCTTCCTGGGTCTTGAGCCAGCTGGCCTCTGGATTGAAATGACACCACTGGCTCTCCTGGGTCTACGGTTTGACGACTCACTTTTCATGTTTTCAGACTTAGCCTACACAGTCACATGAGCTAATTACTTATAAATATATTTGTAAATATATACACAAGTATATAATTACATAAGTAATTATAATTAAATATATAAGTAATATAAATACACATGTACACATATATACACGTACATATATATGTGTGTATTTCCTGCTGTTTCTGTTTCCCTGGCGAATCCTGACTGAGGCCCAGGTGAAGCCCAGAGTGACACAGATGGTGAGCGGCAGAGCCAGAATTCCAACCCACGGCTGCCTGGCTCACTCTAAATTCATGCTGAAATGTAAATAGGTGATAAAAGAAACCCAGCCGAGAGCAATTCTGAACTCGTTTGATTCTAGATTACAGCAGGGCAAAGGTATAATATAAATATCAGAACACCGAGCTAAAATAAACAAACAAGGACACTGGATGGGGCTAAAGGGTACAGCGACTCCCCGAATTTCTCCTGGGTTCCCCTTCTCTTACATGAGATCGTGAACAATACTGTTACCCCCCATTTCTCAAGCTCTTCTCAGGTCAAACACTTCACACACGTCTAGCGTTTACAATAACTTCGCAGGGTAGATACTATTGTTCCAATTTTGCATGTAAGTTCACACAGTCAGAAAGCGCAGAGGCAGACTCAGACTCAGGTTTCTGTGGCTCCAGAGCCCATGCCCTTCCCGTGAAGTCTAACCTGCACTCTTGAAGTAAGGTGTCCCCAACGTTCGCCCACCACCCTTGACATTTGATTGGTGCTGGTACCCCTTATAGCATTATAATTTGCTAGACATGTGTAGAATGTGAATGTGACATAAATATATAATTTCCTAAGGCTAATCCTGGATTAAATTGAGATTTACTTAAGCCGTCAGTAGGCAAAGAATCTGGCTACAGAAAGAAAAGATTATATCAAGGCTGAGATGTCATCGCAACTCATGATAACAGGTGCTCGCTAATAATAACTTTGTTCATGTGAGTTATAAAAATATAGGTTCTGAAAATATAAGACAAAGCTTATCCATTTAGAAGTAGTGAGCCTTAATAATTATAGAAGAACCACTGTCACAGAGCCAGTGAGTCAATAATTTAAAGTCATTCTTTTTTATGAAGCTTTGAAGTAAGCTTCATAAGGAATTTGGGAGTGGGGGGTCCCTGATGGAAAATATAATAAAAATAAAAAGAGTAAAAATATATTTCATGTATGTTTTATTCATAGAATCTAAGATGATATCAAGTGTGAGATTTAATATTATTTTATGAGACACAAATAAATTAAAAATGCTGACAAGTATAATTGGGAGATGCCATGCATTATAAAACATTCTGATTTCAGAAATGTTAAAATGCAAACAAAAAGTGTGTCATAGAATCAAGTGAATACCATACATAGTAGAGAGGAAAAGAGAGAGGGAGAGCGAGTCAGAACCAGTAATTTAAACAACAGTCTCTACATTGGAACTTAGTCGAACTCTAATTTTTACAAGTCATAACCAGCTTCATTTTGACACAGTTCTCAAGTA
Organism: Tonatia bakeri; assembly: GCA_004024845.1. NCBI lineage: Eukaryota > Metazoa > Chordata > Mammalia > Chiroptera > Phyllostomidae > Tonatia > Tonatia bakeri. The sequence goes on from PVIA01000347.1 coordinate 209,992, forward strand.
TTAAGAAAATATGGACCATATTTACCCATGAAAATATTTTCAACTGTGTGGCCAAAAAAAAGAAGATGTTTTAAAAACAAATTTTTTTGAAAGTTCATACCCATAAGGTTTTGTAAAGAAAATGAAAAGTAATTTGTATTTTTCTTTTCCCTATTTTCTCTCTCTTTCTTTCTGCCTGGTCAACTCATAATTTAAAAGAAAAATTCTCCATCCATTTAAAAAATGTTTTTGCCCGCTTCAGAAAATGTCTTTCTATAGATCATTCTTGTTCACCACCATCATTCTAATCATTCAACACAGAACTGAAAGTCGGAAAATGTCAACATTATATGTCAAGAACTTCAAAGGCATCGATGTATACAATTAGACGCTGCAGTTCTAAGACAGTGAAACTGGCCTTATGAAGAAATATATGATATTACAAGCCCTGTGCAGTGGGCACCTATGACTGAGAAGGCAGGCCTTCTGAGGATCTAACAGTCCTTCCCTCAAACTGCCTCTCTGAAACCTGGGAGGTACCCTCCTACACTTATCTACAAGGATTTCAACAAGAAAATGTTAGAAAAATGTTTAGTCAAGCTAAGGGAAAGGAAAATAAGTTTCCTTTACTTTTTAATCAGAAAACATGGTTACTGAAAGTTCTTCGTAATGCCAATTGCTCAAAACCTTTTAAGATGGATTCCTCAAAGGAAAGATCTTTCCATTAGGGCTCCTCAGGGGTCTGCAGCACCACAGTCCCTTGGTGTGAACTGGGTGATGTGCACTGGTGTTTTCCCCCGCTGTCCTTGGCTATTCTTGCGTGTCCGGCGGTTCTCAGCATAATTTTTTTTGCTCACTATATATGCCTGTCATTGGGTGATGTTCCCATGAAAGATGTATTCTTTCGTGCATTCCCAGATGATTTAATTCAGCACCTATTATTGCCAGGCAGTCTTCTAGGCAATGGGATTACATAACATTAAACAATGCAAAGTCTCTGCCTTCGTGGAGATTATTCTAGTGAGAAGAGACAGAAGATTAGCAAATAAACAAGTAAAGATATCATGTGACAAACAGTAGTAAGTGCTATTGAAAAAGGGTAAAAAGACTCGGAGAACAGCTTACTATTGAAGGCTTTATTAATAAGAAGGTTTTTTTAGCAGAAACCTCAAGGAAGAGATGTTATATGGAAGAAAAACATTTCAGAGGGTACAGCTCATGCGAAGACCTTTATAATCTTAAGAATTAGAGAGAAGGCAAAGAGGAAAATGGGGGCGGATGTGTATGATTTGGACACAGTACTTATTAAAGCTTTAAAAAATCATTGAAAGGTAATAGAGATGCTCCTTTACAAGGGAAAGTGAATTTATATGTATATCCTAAGTTTTGAAAGTTGAATTTTATTTAATAAGTCATGATTTTTAAGCTCACAACTCCAACAGAATATTAACACAGAAAGCAAATATGTACTATTGAAGAATAAGTAAAAATAAACCTTATTATTTCTAATCTATATGGATCTCTAAGATATAAATATGAATAGAATATTAGAAATTTCACCAGCATCATTACCTCTTTGATATAGTCTGATAATTGTGGTCTTTTTGCCAACGTGTTTGCCAAATCTGGTCTGCCATCTGTTTTTATATGGCCTGCTAGCTAAGCATGGTGTTTATATTTTTTAAATGCTAGGGTGGGAGAGAATCTGAGGAAGAATAATATTTCACAACATGTGGAAATTATATGAAATTTAAGTTTTATTAGAACACAGTCACACCTATTTATTTACCTATTGTCTATACCTGACTCAGCACTACAAAGACAGAGTTGAGCAGGACCAGGGACTATATGGTGTGCAAAAGCTAAAAGGTTTACTACCTGGTTCTTTACAGAAATAGTTTGCTAACCATGACCCCTCATTCAAAGCATCCTTTTTACTTTCATACAGTACAAATGTAGGTGCCTTGCATTTTGGAGGCAGATTTATTGAGATAGAATTACACATGAGGAAATGCATCTATTTTAGACGTATAAGTTGGTGAGTTTTGGCAAATGTCACAATCATGTAGCTACCACCAAAACAGACACAGAACATTACCATTGCTCCAAACATTGCTTCATAGCTCTTTGGGACCAACAAACTGATTTCTCATTGATCTGCTTAATAGATTCTCCCTTTTACAGAATATTATATAAATGGAATCACACAGCACATAGTCTTTTATGCTTCTTTAATGTAATATCATGCATTATTAGACCATGTATCATTAGTTCCTTCCTTTTTATTGCTGAATACTATTCCATTATATGGACATATCCAAATTTGTTTATCCATTCACATAGTCGTGGGGATTTGGGTTATTTTCAGTTTGGAGATCTTATCAATAAAGCTGAAAAAATTATGCATAAGTCTTTGTGTAAATATATACCTTCATTTCTCTTGAGAAAATACATAGGAATAGGATTGCTAGGTCACGTGGTAATGACCTAGATTTTAAGAAGTTGGCAATCCAAATGGCCCCACTATTTTGCATTCCTAGCCACAATGTATGAGAGTTACAATTGCTGTACATCCTTGCTAACACTTGGTTTTATCAGTGTTTTTAATTTTAGCCATCCTGGTATGTATGTTGTAGTACATCATTTGGTTTTAAGTTGTATTTCCCTCATGACTAATGATTTTGAACATGTTTTCATGTATTTGTTTGCCATCCATGTATCTTCCTTGATAAAGTGTCCACATCTTTTGCAATTTTTACTTGGTCACTTTCTTCTGTTTGTTAAGTTAAAAGAAACTTTTATGTATTCTGAATACAAGTTTTTTCATTAGACATATTTTTGCAAATATTTCTCCCAACCTGTATCTTGCCTTTTCATTTTCCTAATGGTTTTTTTAAAGAGTAAATGTCTGTAATTTTATAAAATGCAACTTAGCATTTTTTGTTTTATACTTCATGCTTTTCAAGTCTATTTTAAAAATTGTTTGCTTAACCGCAGATCACTAAGCTTTTCTCTTATGTTTTTGTCTAGAATTTATATTTTACATTTAGATATATGATCATTTTCAGTTAATTTTTGTAAGCAATATTAGATAACTAATGAGATTCCATTTCTTCATTGGCATATGGTTATCCAATTGTTCCAGCACCATTTGCTGAAAAGATTATCTTTTCCTTTTGAACTGTTTTGATGACTTTGTAAAAAAAATGAATTAGTCATGTAGATTCGGGTATATTTCTGGGCTCTCTATTCTGTACCTTTGAGATATATCTATCTTTATGCCAATACTGCGCCATCTTTATTACTGTAGTATTATGATAGGTCTTGAATAAGGTAGTGTAAATACTTTAGCTTTGTTCTTTTAAAATATATTGCCTTGGTTACTATAGATCTTTTCATGTTTCTACATAAATTTCAAAATTGTATTCTAAATTTCTATTTTTGACACCTGGTTGGCCCTTAATTAGGATGCATTCAATCTATGGGCCAACTGGGAGAGATCTGACATCTTAACAAAGCTTGGTTTTCTGACAATTTGGTATATCTCTCCTTTTATTTAGGCCTTTCAAGAAATAGGTCCTACACATATTTGTTAAATTTGTCCCTGAGAATTTTATATTTCTTATGCTGTTTTATATAGTCTATTTTTTACATTGGAATTTAAAATTTTTATTACAAATATATAGATGTAGTGGATTGGTTATAAAGTTCCTTTAGTTTTTTCCATATTATGGCTCTAGTAGTGCTTAGTTGCCCTTAATTTCACTTGAAACAGCTTCGTTAGATTGCACTGTGACAGTTGTCATCTCAGAGTATGTTTGAAAAAAATATCAAAATTAGGGAATTTTTGTGCAGCCACTTTAATATTGAAGATGGAAGAAAATACAACCTTTTGACATATTACGCTTTATTATTTCAAGAAAGGTAAAAACAACTGAAATGCAAAAAAAGATTTGTGCAGCATATGGAGAAGGTGCTGTGACTGATGGAACATCTCGAAAGTGGTTTGCAAAGTTTCTTGGTACTATGGACATTTTGGCCAAATAATTCTTTGCTGCGGGGCTGTCTTACGCATTAGAAGAGGTTTAGTGGCACCCCTGGCCTCTAGAAGCCACTAGCGGGAGATAGCAACACACTCAAAATATCCAAATCAATGAAGTTATTGGTGAAAATGAAAAAAATACATCTTTTATTTTATAGAAAAAAACTAAATGGATTTTTTTTTGCCACCCCAATGTAATTGAAATCTGTATATTGATTTTTATCTTGCAACCTTACTAAACTTATTTATTCATTCTAATAGGGTTTTTTTCTGGTAGATTTCTTAGAATTTTCTACCTAGAAGAGATTATATTGTCTGTAGATAAAGACAGCTTTTTTTTTTTTTTTCAATTTCTATGTCTTTTACTTATAGTTCTTGCATTACGGTCCTGGCTAGCACCCACAGTGTTTAATGGAAATGATGATAGCAGACCTCTCCCAGAAAAAGAAGTGGGACTGGCTCAATGCACGGGAGCACAAAACAATTTAGGAGCATAATGATGTGTCTTTTCTTGGCTGTGCCCTCCTCCATGCTGGCATCACCACCAGGCCAATTCCCTTCACAGGAAATCCACCGAAGTCCTGGCTGATGCCTCACTGTCTTAGTCTGGCACAGAGGTCCTGAACTGCGGAAAATTTTGCTCCCCACTCACCGCAGAGATATGTGGCAGTGTCAGGAGATTTGGAGGGTTGTAACGACTCTTGTTGGCGAGTGGCTACTAGTAACTAGTGGGTTGAGGCCAGGGATGCTGTTAAACATCTTACAATGCACAGGACAGCCTCCCGCAACAAAGGATTGTCTAAACTTATATGTCAATAGTGACATGGTTGAGAAATGGTGTACCTGGAGCTTCTCCGACACAACAATTTCACCCCCAGTCCCAAGACTGATTCTCATTGGACCAACTTGTGTCATAGTCTCACCTCTAAACCAACTTCTGTGGTTAAAGCATTAAATACACCAATTGGCCAGGTTTGGGCCACATGTCAATTAGTTCATGTGTTAATATGTCACGACTACCCCAACCACTGTAAACATGGCAATAGGTGGCTTACCAAGACTTAAATTAATGTCTAACATCAGAAGAAAGGGGGAAAAGATGCTGGGAAGGCAGAAAACTATATGTTCAGAAGACCCCTTAAGAGAGGAGACTTGTAAGAATCAAAGTCAGGTGGACAGCAGTTAAGTCCTACCAGGGACCTGAAGTCCCAGAGCAGGAGGACTGGGTGGCTCTGAGACTCGGGGCGTGTGTTAGAGACACATTAGCCTCTGGACCTGTTCACAGCAGTTCATTTCCAGCCTCACTTTCATAGGTTGGAACAGAAAGGGAATGAGGGAACTGACTCCATGCAAATTAGCTCAGAAACTGGAATAGATTTGGGAGGTCTATGGAGGGCCTCAGTACCTCCAGATGGAAAGAAAGAAGGGGAGAGAAGGGTGATACTGCAGCACCCATGCCAAAGGTGTCTGAGCATCTCTTGCTTGTATTCTGCTGGAGGGAGCATTTTCACTATTGACTCAGATTAATAACAGTGTTCATTCAGGTAACTTCTAAAGCTGGTGGCATTGTGATATGTGGTGATTATGTTTCAAACTTCTTTTCTTTTTCTCCCCTAGAAAGAAAACAGGCAGCACTGCATTTCCCAACAGGCTCAGTGTAAGCAGAGTACTTAAATAACCGTTCTGTGGAAAGCTATACTTTTCCCTCAGTATTTTCCAACAAAAAGTCATCTGTGGGGGAAAGCTGTGATCTAAAGCTCATAATGTAATAATGTCACCTCCCCTTAACATTTCTCCATGTAAAAAGTTAATACGCCTTCAGGAAATGCTTTAAGGACATGTTACTGCAAAGAAAGAAAGAGAAAAAAAGAGATGAAAGAAAGAAAGAAAGAAAGAAAGAAAGAAAGAAAGAAAGAAAGAAAGAAAGAAAGAAAGGGAAAAAGTGATAAAATTCTTGAGTGCAGAAGGAAGAAATGGGTTTTTTTCATTAAGGGTTAGACAAGTCTACAGCTTTGGGATCCATTTAGATAAAAAAAATATTGCAGAAATATGAGATTAACACCAATTCATAATGACTATTTCTGACTTAAGAGGCACCAAAGGACAAATATATTTGTGTAATGAAGGTTTTGATCTCAGTAGTAGTGAAATGGGTTTTTGCCACTATTCATTTTCCCTCTGGTTTCCAAGGTGATTGGGTTTTTGAATAAGGGAGCAGTTTGGAATCAATTTACAAGGTGCACGCGAGGACACAGCAAGGTGGGTACTGCCCAGGATTATTATTGTACAAAAGAAACCTTAAAAGCAATTTTCGTCTTACCTTTCTCTGCAGTAGAAAATCAGAGGCTCTAGGAACATCTGAAGAATTAAAATAGGGTAAATGGATTAGGATAATTCCCCAATAGTTTTTAAAGTTTTATATAGAAAAGTTTTTGAAAAGAATTCATTAGCAAACCTCAGAAACAGAAGCATCACAGTCCGGGGGCCACTTTTAAGTTCTGTTGGGCTTTGTCCACGCTTTCATTTCTACAATTTCTAGTTCATCCTTCCTTTTCAACCACTATCCACTCCTCCCGCCAACCAGGTTTTCTAAAAAAGGCAGAGGGGTCAGGAACCCACTGCCAACAGAAGGGAAAGTCAGGTTGCTGGGGCTTTTTTTGTTTTTGTTTCTGCCTTCTTTTAGGGTATGCTGGCTCCATTCTTTAACCTCTCTTCACCCCCCACACCCCCCACTAGAGATAGTTTGGTTTTACTTTTCTTTAAAAAAAAAATGGAATTCAAGATTAAAAAAAATTAAACTGTATCTTTTTGGTTAAGGTTGTGGAAGACAGTGGCTCAACTCCCAAGGTAGGAGCAGGGGACATCCACCATCCCTGCCACCTGTCCTCACGTCACAGCGGACTCACAGTAAAGGAGCCTGGAGCTGACAGGGCGAGCTACTGCTTTTTTAGTTGCTCTCTTGGTGTCTTTAAAAAAGAGGATTTTTAGAGCAAGAAACACAAACCTATTCCAGGTTTAGTGAAGGGGGAATTTATTGGTGCTCCTTCACCGGTCCTTAGGGACAGCGGCATTCAGAGCCTAGCTCTGCGGAGACTCTTCCATCTCTGTCTCAGCTGCTTCGCCTGTGAGCAGCTCATTTTCTCAAACCAGGTTTACCCCCCAGGCTGGTAGTGTGGCTGCCCAAACCTCCGGGGCCCAAGGGTTCTTTGTCACCAGAGAGGAAGCCTTCTCTGCTCCCCCTCTAATGTTTAAAATCTGAGGGCGGTCCACTGCTCTGCTGCGGCTGGGTTTCCCGCTCACGTTCTGCAGCCAGAGGAGTGGGATGCATGACTGGCAACTTGAAGTAGGACCGCCAGGTTGGAGGGAAGAAACGTTTCCCCAAATCTGTTTCTTGAAGAAAAGAAGGAGTTCTGAACCTGGCCGACTCATAATAGACTACACTTGTAAGGTTCTTCCCCCCGCTCCCCCCTCCAGCATTTTAACATCTCTGAAATCATGGTCAGCATTGTGTCCTATTAAATGGGCAGTGTTTCACTTTTTTCAACGTTCATCTTACAATCAATAGTATCTTAGACTCCGTGAAGTATGGTGTGTCTGAAGGCACGTCAAGGTCAAAAGGGGACTCATAATACTAGCAGACAAAGTAACAGTAGGCACGACTGCCTGGATCGAAAAAGGAAATACCAAGGATCAAAACTTCAGAATGAAGGGCGGGATATAGAGGTTAACGCTGCGCAGCGCTGTCGTGTTTTTGTAGATGAAGAACCTGAGCTCTGTCACTGCCGCAGACAAGTAGCCTGAGGGAAATTGTTCCGCTCCGGGAGCCTTTGTTTCCAGCTTAAGAACTGACAGTTCGGTAGCTCGCCTACATCTCTGGAATGCTGTACAAGTTGGAGGGTTGGCCTACTGAGTGTGCGTCTCTTACGGCTACTGGGACAACAGAGATTTTCATCAATACTCATGGGGACCCCTTTTCAGGAGCTAAGTATTCCTGGCATCCAAGGTCTGCAGTTTCATGAGTCACTTCGGTAACACATTATCTTGCTTTATGGGTTCTAATCACTCAGAAAACAGCAAAAGGGCACTGTGGAAGCTACAACCCGAATGACTTTGCAGGGACTCCTGCTGTGCCCTCCAAGTCTGTTTTCAAGATTTATCTCCTCTCAGAATTAACTAGAAGGAAGAGGAGGAGGGGATGGAAATGCTAAATAGTTGCATCATGTTATAACACATTTTGCCACAATGGCAAAATACACTGGGTGCATATTAACCAAGCATTTATGGCAGTGACTTTTCCAAGGGTTGATTTTGTTTTTGTCTCTCACCGTGTTCCCTGTTCCAATATCCTTGCAGCCTTTTTTATTTTTTGGAGAAACCCAAGTTTGGCCAAGAGATGTTGCCTGAGAATATTCTCCTACTTGTTAATGTGAAAAGTCCCAGCGTTCCAATGTGCCAGGTGCTAATGAGAGTGGGAGATAATTTGGCGGGGGGTGAGGTACATGTTCTTCCCAAAATACACTCTGGGCATTGGGTCAGCATGTTGATGAGGGAGGCTATAAGACCTGATGAATTGCAATTGAGCAGCTATTCTGGAATGCCAGCCCAGGCTCCTGCAGCCAGCATGGGGAGTTCCAAGGGAGTGGGTAGCACCATACCAGCTTTCCACTTCCCAGTGGGGATCTGGGGAGAAAGAGCAGTGATGCAGGAGGCACATCTATCTTGTAGACACACATTATAAGAAAAAGGGACACATCATCTTTCATTCTAGGAGGATTATGAGCAACTGGACTACAAAGGCCCTGCCTTTATTAGAGACTGGCATTCTAGGACTCGTGTGATGTTGAATGAATGACACATGACTCATTTAAAGGACAAGTGATTCTGCTCCCTATATATTAGTCCCTAGCCATAGTGTGCCCACTGTCCTGTTTCTTGTCATCCTGGCCATCACCGTCTATAGGGACATTTATTTGTTTATCCCACCAATGATTCAACAAGTGTTGGTTGAGTGTGCCTGTCATGTGCTCAGGTCTGTTTGAAGCTTTGGGGATACAGCAGTAAACAAAGCAAATTCAAAACAGAACAAAACAAAAATCAACTCCCATCTTTATGAAGTTTACATTCTAGTGGATATCGGTGACTTTGCCTCTCCAGCATCCTTTCCTATGGTGTCAGCACTTTGTGTCCCTTTGGGGAGCCTTTCTCAGGCTCTGTGATGAAGGTGGGGTCGATTAATCCTTGGTAGCAGAGGCGGGTGTGAAGGCAAGGCCTGCGTAATTGGGGCACTGTGGCCTCTCGGTCACAAGGTTAGTTCATTGCTATAGCTACTGGTGAGAAGGCCTGCTGTTTCAGCTGGGCGGGGGTGGGGGTGGGAAGGGGCAATTAGCTGGTGGGATGGAAGTCTGGAGCTGTGGCTGGCCAGCTCTGCCACCTGGCAGGGACAGTCTACCTGGATGTGAAACAGATCCAGAGGAAAGCTGAGCTGAGACATGGATGGAGACTGAAAGAATACCTAGCATGTATTTCATTCCCATGAACCAACAATTCCCATTTCCTGTCAGGCCAGTTTAAGTGGGGTTTCTGTTATTTGCAACCAACAGATGGCTGACAAAGAGCATCTACATGAAGTCATGAAAAAGGAGTTGGCTTTCTAGGGCTCCCCCACTCCCAGAGAAACCCAACACATCTATGCCGAGGCACCCCTAGGAGATCCCGCAAACCTATTCCATTCCTTTAACCCACTGGACTGAAGGTGTGACTTTTTCCTGCTTTGTGACCCTCAGGCGCCCTCTCCTTCCCTGGTGACAGGATGCAGTGTAAGGGGAGCTATTGGGCTTCAGAGACTGATAGAGCTGGTTTTGAAACCTCTCTGTGCACCATGACAGCTGTGTGGCCTTGGGCAAGTCATGTCACCTGAGCTTCATTTTCCCATCTGTGAAATGGGAATCGAGCCACATTCTCATGGCATCACACAAAGGAAAAGCAACATACACACAAAATCCCCTGTCCCTTCCATCCTGTCATTTCTCTCCCATCAAAACACCATGTTGGCCGTGTTGTGATCAGTGTTTCACATGAGTGAAAAAAGCTATGGGCAGGGGTGGGGGGTAGGGTCTCTAAGCGAGGGCAGACTGCCTGCAAATCTTTACAAGGGATTTCTATTTGGCTTCATCCCGTGCCACAAGTCTGGGTCAACTTCTAACCCCCAACACTGAACATTAATGCACAAAAGGTTAATAGTGATAACAAAGCAGAATGCATTTCTTTCCAGGGATATTTACATTTTAAACTGGAATGGTCTCTTAATGTAAACAGATGACTCAATTACAGGCAATAAATTGGGGTTGTTAGGAGACAGGTGATGGGTATTAGGGAGGTGGTCTACCGCATCAGCTACCCACCTACCTCTCAGTGGGTGAAGAAACCCTAATGGATGAACTTGGCATTGCCTGCTGAATTCCCCACTCTCCTCTCTCCTTCGTGATGTAAACATGTGAGCTGTGGTCTGCAGCATCTGAACCACCTGCCCCACTGTAGTCTTCTTGTGAGCAGTGCAGCCCCTCCCTGCTACAGGGGCTCTCACACTCCTCTCTCTGCTTCTCTCGCTGCTCCAGTATGGTAATGACATAGGTTCTGTCCGTTAGATGCAGTGCCCAGGGTTCTTTGACCCCAAAATCAAGGAGAGTGGGGGATTCTTCCTGGGGAAGAGGAGAAGGTGGTAGCAACCTGCCCCTGGGGGCAACAGTCCTGCGTGGGCTAATGAGGACGCCAACACCCTGCACCCATAGGTCAAGGAATCGAAGAGATGGCACTCAGCAACGGATGCAGAAGCACCTAGCCAAATTGTTCTGGGGGTGCAGTTGGCACGGGTTCCAGATGTGGATCCTCTTGGCCTGGAGCTCCGAGCTCCCCAGTGACTGTGAGTTAGGGGCCATCATTTCAGTAATTTATTTTCTATATACATCAGCTAGAGTAAGTTTCTGTTGCCCACAAACCAGAATCCTGAGACCCACTTGCCCACCAAAGGCTTTCAAATTTGTATCCCAGCCCTGACTTCTCACATATGCTGAACCTCACAGCTTGTTTTTAGCCAAGAATCTCCACTTACATCTGCCACTTCCAAATTCACCCACGATAATTAATTTCTTTCCTGAATGTCAACTCTTCAATTTCACACCACTGTGTCCTGGTCTCTCGGTGATAATTAGTGACCCGTGAATCTAATCCTTGCCTCTTTTCTCTTTTTTCTTCTATATTCATCCTGTTCTCCAATCAGCCTGGCTAGGCGACAAATATTTATGGTATGGTTATGAAGCCCTGGCATGGGGGTGCTGTGCTGAGCCTGACAGACACTGGCCTTCCAGGAGCCTGGTTCCAGTGAGTGGGTTCTTCTCCTTTACATGTCTCCCAAATCATTACCGATTCTTCCTCTCCAGAAACATGTCCATCTTGTCCCTGAACGACTCAGCAACATGCTGTTTGCCTTGAGCCTCTCTCTTCCCCAGCCTCTCAGGTGTGCCTTCCTCTGATGTATTTTGAATCACATCACGTCTCATGTCAGACACCCGCAGTGGTTCATTATATTGTTGCAAATCCAATTAAGGCCTTAAATAATACAGCCCCACATACCCCTGGCAAGCCCCTCTCTCACCCCTCTGTTGCTTCTCACTAAGCACCATGCTCAGCTCGTGAACCCTCTTACCCAGGCAACCCCGCTCTCTGCTCTAACCCCAGGTCCCCCTGAAATGGAACAGGCTGTTCCCCACCTCGAATGCTTCTCCTGCCCTTAGTCAGACCGCAGAATGTTCCTGGTAGGCCTTCGTACACTGGACCCATCTGGCTGCAGACGTTCTAGAGATTCCAGCAGTCCCTGAATGTGTGTATATTTCCCCATACAGATTTTGTTTGTTGTGTGCTTGGTGCCATTGGGCATTTTTAGTTTATATTTTAGGGTGTATGTGCACGTGTGTTTTCTAATCTTCCAGGCTACACGTTTCTCAAAGGCATGGACTGTGTTCTTATTTCTAACTCTCTTTGCATGTAGTTCGAATAATAATAATGCCATTAATGTTTGTACTGCACTTTGTGGTTTACAAAGTGCTGTCACTGATACTACAAATGCCTCACAGCGACCTTTTGAGGCAGGAATAGAAGCGTGGAAATTGAGGCCTTGGGCTCTGGGCTGGGCAAACCTAATGAAATCGTGACCCTGCAACATAATCCTGGCATAATCTCAGTTTATTAATCTGTGAACAGGGGGGAACAGTGTTCTGAGTTTATGGGGTTGTTGTAAGAGTTAAATGAATCCAAGTATGAAAAGTACCTGACACGTTAAATGGGGCCAATCTTTGTTACGGTTTGTTGCAGTAACCGTCTTCATTTTACAAATGAGGGAAACAAGCCTCAGACAATTGAGTAATTTGCTTAAGGTCTTGAGATTGCCAAAAGGCAGAAGAGGGTATAGGACAGCTACTAAAAGCAGTGCAATGCCCCATGTACTGGAGGCCCCCTGACAATTCACAGCATTGAACTCTACACACTGGCAGGACCGGATGGACATTGCTGAAGTGAATGCAAGACTCCGAAACTCCACAAGGACTGGTGAAACCAAGGGTCCTTATGGCTTTAATTAAATTTAGTTTTAAATCCTAGCTCTAGAAGTCTAGAAATAATCTATGTCTCTCTTTCTCCCCACTCCCCACCTTCACACCCAGAGACCTAGCCTTTCCCTTGGATAATCAGCAACCCCCAAGGCAGCAGAAGACAATAGCCCAGATCTGACTAAGGGTCGTGCTGTCTGGACCTCTGGCAGGCGAAAGGTAACACCTCGGCCTACGATTAAGTTAGGTCTCAGCTCCTGAGCCCTACGGTAGAGCCACTCCCTGGCTACTTTACCTTGAGACTGCACAGAGGGCTGTCAAGAAAGACCTCAGAGCTGTCCTCAAGACCTGAAGAAATGATTTGTTACCCTTATGTCACCTCCACCCAGTCAGCTGCCAGTACGACCTGAACCCTTACCCATGTTGTCTTGTGATTTTGCCCTTTATAATCCATAACCTGCAGGCCATTGAGGAGTTTGGGGTTTTGAGTATTGTCTCCTGGGTGGCACCATTCACAATAAAATAGCCAGTAAGTATCTCTCCACTGCAATTCTCGGTGTCTAGTGTTTGGCTAGCAAGTGCCAGGTGAGTGAACTTTTATGAGTCTGTAACACTGGTGTCTTTTTAAAAAAAAAATTAATTGATTGATTAGAGAAAGAGACTAATTTGTTGTTTTACTTAATTATGCATTCATTGGTTGCTTCTCTTATGTGCCCTGACTGGGATTGAACCTGGAACCTTGGCATATGAGGATGATGCTTTAACCAACTGAACTACCTGGCTGAGGCAACACTGATGTCTTGAAATGCAACTACATAAAGACTCCAGTTTAGGTTACACTGAGAAGAAAGTGTGAATTCTTCCTTATTTCCTCATACCTTTAAAAAGTTAAAGCACCCTCTCCCAAGAAATCAGAAATGCGGAGTGAATACCTTAGGGGCCTGTTGCCAACCACTGCAGATGGAACTCGAGGGCAGCTCCCGGGGCACAAGGCTCCTCTGTTGGGCACTAAATTTGAGACTGTATTTTATTCCATTTTTCCTCATGGGCTAGGAGAAGGAGGGCAAAGTCCCCAGAGCAACAGGTGTTTCAGGGAACCCATCCCCTCAGTCAATCAATGTCACTTCTCTGTTATTACAACACACGACAAGGAATAAAACACCTGACTAGCAAAGAAGAACAGTCCCATTTGGGGGGAAAAATTATCCACAAGACACTCTAATTGAGAGGCCAATGCTGTAGGACTGTGAAGGGAGCACAGGACTTGTCACGGGCTGAGCCGTGTGACCCCGGACCTGCCACCCAGCCTCCGGAGAGCAGGTTTCTTAACTGCGCAGTGGGAACAAAATCCCCATCACAGGATTATTGTGGAGATTGAGTGAGATCACGTGCGTAAAGCACTCAGCATTTGTCTGGCTTATAATAGCATCCAAGATGGATTTTTTTAAAATTCTGGACTCTGCTCAGGGTCAGTCCAGGCTCAGTCCACCCAGTGATTTCCGTGGAGCCCAGCAAACCTGGGAGGGGGCTGTGTCGGGCAGCAGGCAAAAAGGTGTCTGCTCAGCCCCTGTGACCTTAGGGGGCTCCGAGCCTGAGTGCCCTATCAGCTTCTGAACACCGAAATGCTGAGAGAACATATTTTACTTTCTTTTTAGAATTTGACGTGTAATTTTCATACACTACGGAGCATAAATCTTAAGTGTACAG